>VZTA01018354.1:0-32281 GCA_013398855.1 Mohoua ochrocephala
ATTTTCCTGACAAGCATTTGCTTTTTCTCCACTGTGTCTATCCCAAGAAAGCAGGTGAGACACTGCAGTGGTTCTTGGCAAGAAGTGCTACATGGCCATCACAGGGGTCAGGCTGCACTTAAGGTGCAGGAGCTAAAATCAGCTCCAAGCACATCTCCTGCCCCCTCCCCTGCATCTCGTGCTCACGGGGTGTCATGAGCAGCTTGTGGCCATGTGGCTTTCGGGGACTGCTTCAAGACACACACAAAAATTTTAGAGCAACAATACAACACCAAAACTACAAGGACTTTGGGGTGATTGCTGCCCACCCAAATTCCTTATCAAGATTAGAAACAGACTTTGATAAGGACAAGCCTTTGCATGCCAGGACACCAGCTCTGTTTCCTGGAGTCTGCAATAAAATCAGCCAAGACAAAAGAAGTGCTGATATTACTAGAGCAAACAAAAATGCGGATTTAAAAAAAAAGGGGCTTTCTGAGCAAGAGCCCAACTTTAGTAGGAACAGCCTGATCACTATTTTCCAATCTTTTTCCTCAAGGGAAAGCAGAGACTGACCCTTATCTTATATACTTTCGAAGCACCATCAGTGTTCTGGTTCTCATTAAAGATTTAATTTGTTTAAAATTGTTAAGGTTTTGGTTTGTGAAACTTACTTATTTCCACCTCTTCTCCTCTCTCTCTATAAATATTTATGTGCGTATTTAACCAAAAACTTATTCTTAAATATGTATTTCAGCAAGGGCCAGCATCTTCTGTAGGAGTCTGCAGTTTTTTGCTCAATTCCCAGCCCTGCCAAGGCCTCCTCTGTGCATCCTTGAGACCCTTCACAATTTTCTTGTACCTACAGATTTGGCTAATGCAATCTCACGTCACTGGTGGGACAGAGAATTAAAGTAATTGTTGTTCACAGGCCACACTAATTCTCCTGAATGCTCAGGACCAAGGCAGGCCCGTGGGATCACAGAATCACAGATCACAGAACAAGCTGAGTTGGAAGGGAGCAACAAGGATCATCAAGCCCAGCTCCCAGCCCTGCACAGCACCATCCCAAAGAGTCACACCATGTGCCCGAGAGCATTGTCCAAATGCAAATCCACGATCACAGGGCCCTGTCGTATTTCAGGGAAAAAGTCCCAGGTCACACAGGAGTCGGCAGGAACCAAGCTCACTCAGGATGGTGTGGATGCACCCCAATGCAAAGGCACCACAGACACATGGGTCTGGTCCCCATCCAAACTGCCCAGACCCTACGGACTGATGGTGGGTATTTTCCGAGGGCAGCACCTCCCTCCAAAGCTCTGATGGACAACAAAGGAGAAAACCACACAGAGAGTTCCAGGTAGCCTCACCGTGAACTGCTGAGGCTAGGAATGATTGCAACTCATGGGCCAGCCCAGGCTGGAGAACCTCATAAATCATGTGGAAGTGCAGAGTTACGAGTTTCCTCAGACAAACACCACTAATTGCAGTCTGCTCTGATTGCTGGTGGGAGGCCATGCAACTCGCTGGCAAGTCTGGGAGGGGAGGTCCTGGATGGGGTGATGGAGTTTCTGAGGAGGGCAGATGGACTAACACCCCGCCTGAGGTGCAGGGCTGGAGCACAGCTCAGATGAACACCATTCCCTGCCAGTGCTGTCCCAGAGTTAGCAACCTCAGCATGCAAAGCTTTAGCCCTGAAAATTGTCTGAATGTGCCCAATTTTACTCCTGTGGAGGCCAGCAGTTCCGAGCAAAGCAAAAAACAACTTAAACTGGGAGGAAAGGCAGGCTGTGAGACCAGCATCAATGGGAGCCCTGTCTGCAAAGAATGATTACTTGGTGGTGCAAATGCTCCAGGGCTGGGTCTGTGCAGTAAAGCAATCCTTGTGATCACTCCACGCCTGAGCTGAGTGACTCAGAGTAAAAATAATTAAATATGTTAATAATTATCAGGGCCCCCTTTGATTAAAACAAATAAAGCTTGTGATGTGTAAGCAAGGAGGAATGTGTAGGTTTGCAGGGCTCGTCTCACAACCGGGAGCTGATAGCAAAAGCAGATGTGGTGCCTGGGTCAGGCATCAGGGGTGCCGGGGGCAGGTTGAGTGCACCCCAGCCAGAGGTGTCAAAGGTGGTCAGGTCCCTGCTGTAGCAGTTGCCCCCATCCTTGATCACAACACAGCTGTCCCAAGGGCAGAGATGAAATGGGACACTGGAGGCATCATATCTCCACATCTCAGCCCACCCAACTGGTTTTGGGTAACTGGTCCTGGAACCAGCATCGCATGAATTGCTGAGGAAGGTGGGAAGTAATTTTGGAAGGTGAAGAAAATATTAAATACAATTAACTGCACCTTGAAGCATGTTCTTTCAGGAGCTCCAGGCACCTGATGAGTGGAGGAAGGCGCCTCTGAAGGGAGATTCAGATCTCACACAGATTTAGTTGGACTTCTGAGGTGCCCAGAGGAATGCTGGGTTCATGGCTTAGATGGTGGCTTCAGTGTGGTGCTTGTCAAGCAAAGCAGTGTCAGGAAAGGACTTTTCTTGTCTAACCCTTGCCAAAAAGCTGGTGCTGCTTGAGATGAGATATGGTGACCACTGCACTGAGCTTGGAAAGCCACTGCAAAGCACTTCAGCAGAGATGGACACGCCCAGAGAAGTGGCTCCTCTGGTCCTCGCTCTACATGGGGCACTTGGAGCCAAAGGCAGCACCTGCACCCACTGGCTGTTATGGACAGCAGGGGTCTGTGTCACAATCTGGAGATCTGCACTTTTGGCCAAGAGAGGAGATGGTGGTGGTGTGGTGCTTTCAGAGGAGAGCGTGGAGCTCCTGTCGGGTGCTGGAATGTGGCCAGCACAGGCAGGCGGCAGGGCACTCACAGCAGAGGCTGCAGTCGTGTTTTTATGGCTGGTTTTGATCTCTCAAGTGTGCAGGGGATAAGAATCGGCGCCCGACAGTGCTGGAAGGGCATTTATAGACGAAGCAAAACATGTCTGTGAGGCAGAAGGGTGAGTTCAAATCATATCACACCTGAGATCTGCGATGCTCTAGGGAAGGAACACCACAACTTCCTGGCAGGGCGTGTTTCCCACGTGGTGCTCGCACGGCACCACGCAGCACCCGTGCATGTAACGCTGCACAATGGCTGTGCTGACTGCCAGGAGCAGGAGAGGATCCCTCTGCCTCAGCTTCACCACAGGAAGGCAAACTCTAGGGTGAGTGAAGTTTCAGTCATTGCATGAGCAAATATGGCACCCCAGGGCAGAAATGCTCTTTGTATCCCAAATTATTTTTAATCGCAGGATGGAGCTCATGTGAAACACAGGATTCGAGTTGTCCTCTTTTCATGTGCAGTGTCCTAGGTCATGAGCAGATGCAGATTTTCCACTGGAATGCACCCCCTCTGGAGCAATCTGTGAGAACACAGCAAAGCATTCCAGTCACTGGGAAGAGAAAGCAAGAAAAAAACCAGAAAACAGCTCCAGTTAAAACCAAGGGGGAACCTGAGGATATTCAGTGCATTCCCCTTTCCTGGAAATCAGCCAGGGCCCTTGGGCCTACCACACCTTTGCAAGCCCAAAAGGAGCCCAAAGACAGAGAGCAAAGAACACTACTCACAAACAGGAGACAGCTCTCCAACCTTTTCTTCCCACTGGTGGAGATGGGGCATGCAGAGGGAGAGCAGCCACCAGCACCATCTTCTGCCACGTGGTCTGTGTCTGTTGGTTCGCACCCTGCTGCCTCACTAATAAAACAAGCGATGTCCTTGTAGTGCTTTCCAGGGGAGAAACATAAAATGCTTTTGGAGTTAGTTTATTTTTTTTTTAAGTCCTATTTAAGAAAAGGAGATGAAAGGGATCCCTGCAAGCGGCGCACTTGCTAACTTGAGAGCACAACACGCTCGATTGCTCTTTCTTCACCCACGGTACCTCGCTGACCCCCTGGAAGGCACAACATAACAGGGGTTAGGTGATGCAGCTAAACCACGTATAAAGCAGCAGCTCCTTCACATGTGGTTGTAGTTACGCAGCTGGGGAGCGGACACACATTTTGGGAAGATACCTAGCAAGTGTGTAGCCGGCTGTGATCTGACATCCAGGGTAACTGCGCCACCTCATGGTTCCCAGAGTCAGAGTCCAAAGGTGGGAGTTCATAGTGTGACTCGTGTATTCACCGTGGTGAAATCACCTCCTTTAATAAGGCCAGGTGGGGATTTGCTCCATGGCTTACTGCATTACTTTGACCACACTCCAAATAATCTCCAAAGGAACTATTATTCTTCTAAAACAAAGTAGGAGCTGAAGATGACCTTGGGCACCGTTGTCTCCTGCCTGTTTTGGGACTGTTCCTTAGAGCACAGACACATCCAGTCCCGGTGGCTCCTGCTGCCTCCCAGCAGATGTGAGCTCACAGCCCAGCAGATCCCATCCTAGAGAAGGGCTGTCCCAAATTATCAGGTTCTGTTTCCTTTTCCTTTGTGGTGGGAGTGGTTTTCACCTACTGAAGTCCAGCACAAGGTAGTCAGTCACCCAGTGGTCTCCCACAGTAAAAGGGAGAGCAGGATATCACCACGGTTAAGCAAATCCACCCCAAGCCAGCTACCCAACAAAGTCCTGTGACCCTCTTCTGGGAATGCCTCACTTGTTCCTCCTCCTGTCTCCTCCTTAACCATGTTCAGCCATGCAGATTGCATTTCCGTGGATGACTTCCCTTTGCCTCAGTTATCCAGCACCAGCCCTTGTCTGCAGTGAGATAACAATAATGATCACCATTAATTTATGACAATGCCATGCACACTGTGTGTCCACATATCACTGACCCTTGGCATGGGTAGTTCTTGGCATCATAAAACACATGTATAGTGCAAGCAGATGGAAATCTGATGTATCCTAAATCCAAATGCAGCTATTATTTTTCGAATTTCCCCTCCCTGTCCTCCACACCAGTATTTGTTCATAAAAGAAGGCTTTGGGAGAAGATGCAGTTTGCAGCAATGGGCTCAGAGCCATTTTGATTATTGTTCTGCCTCATCTTCCTTATTCCCTTTGCCAGTCATAGAATCATAGAATCCCAGAATGGTTTGGATTGGAAGGAACCTTAAAAGCTCATCCAGTTCCACCCCCTGCTGTGGGCAGGGACATCTTCCATTAGACCAGGTTGCTCCAAGCCCCATCCAACCTGCCATCGAACACTTCCAGGGATGGGGCAGCCACAGCTTCTCTGGGAAACCTGTACCAGGCCTCACCACCCTCACACAGAAGAATTTCTTCCCAGTATCTCACCTAACCCTGCCCTCTGGCAGTGGGAAGCCATTCCCCCTTGTCCTGTCACTCCAGGCCCTCATCCAAAGGCCCTTTCCAGGTCTCTTGGAGCCCCTTTAGGCACTGGCAGGGACTCTAAGGTCTCCCAGAGCCTTCTCCATGCTGACTACCCCCAGCTCTCCCAGCCTGTCTCCAGAGAAGAGGGGCTCCAGCCCTCAGAGCATCTTCATGGCCTCCTCTGGACTTGCTCCAGCAGGTCCATGTCCCTCTGATGTTGGGGGCCTTTCTTTTTCTCCTGGTACTTAGCTGGCTTCAATGAGCACTGCTGTTCAGGGGGAGCTGAATGCTGGGCTCTGATGCCATGTTAGAGCTGGCTGAGGGTGACAGCTGCTCCTACAGAGACAAAATTCAGCTTTGGGAAAGATGTTTTACCTGCTTTGTTTGGAAATGCTGTCCCAGGAATCACCAGGTAAGTTCTTCATATCAAGTCAATTTATCAAAAGAGCAGGTTGCTTGCAGTTTGGAAATCTCATCTCTAGTTTGACCCAAATACAATACAGAAAATGTGAACAGAACACTTACCAAGCATAAATGTAGTTGTCTTTCTGTACAAACTCTTCACAAGGCGAAGGAGGAACTGGTTGGCGAAACAACTGAAATACCACCAAAGGAACTATATATTTCAGGGTATTTGAGAAGCCATTTTTAAACTTTACTCAAAATCTTTTCTGCATCCTTGCCTTCACCATCCACCGTGGATGCAATCTCCCACTTTGAATGCAGTGGTTCCTGGTGGAATGAAGAACTAGGGACATTTGTAAAGCAGAGAGGAGTGATCGATTGCTCACCTGCTGCCAAACTCCTTGACTTCATGCTCTGAGCAGAGTCATGAGATGCAAGGTGTCCTTGGAAGCTGGGAACATCAGCCCCAAGTAAAAGTGATCCAATAAATACTGTTCTGCTTTTTCTTCACTCTTCCCCTGCCAGCTTTAGGATTAAGTTCCTAAATACACTTAATATGCACAAAGAGAGAGAACTGAACAAACACATAAAAAATGTGACCTCTGCAGCTCATCTTAGCAGAACATCTTCTAAGGCAGGCATTTAAGCATCACAGTTGTCCAGCAAAAATGGGCATTGCCAAGGTCTGTCCCCTGGCCTGATGGCCAGATGAGATGCAAGGTTCTATACCTTTATCATTAATCTCTGTTTCTTTCCTGAGCAGGTTGGCCACGTCCATTCTCATCACCAGGAAGGCTGTTTGGCCTGTGCAACTACAGGACTGTTTGGGACTGTCCAAAGCTGTTCCAAGGACCTTGCACAAAATTTAATTGTACAGCCAGCTGCCACCTGCACTGGTTATCAGTATGGATGTAGTCAGGGAGTTTTATTTACTTGAAAGAGCAATGGTGCCACAGCCTCATCAGTGAACGCTAGTCCAATCTTACCACAGGAGGGAGGGTCGAGGGGTCAGATTGAGTTCAAGATGTTGCCTAGAAGCAAAGAGAGACGAAGAGTGAAATGAAAAGCTAATTTCATTTCAATGAGGAGGAGAAGGAAGATGTTTTTTAAAAAAACCCCCTCAGTCCCATGTCTTTTTCCCTTTACGTTGTGCTTATGGCCGTTTCTGTCAGTAAACCAGGCATTCAAATATCCTGCACAATGCCTATCAGCATCTGTCTGGAATCAGCTACAGAATGGACGAGCTGACAGGGACTAGAAAAAGTGTGTCATGTCCCCATTTGAGATCCAGCTCTTTGCTCTAATTGAATGAAGCAATGAGCCAATTTGGTGTCTTCATGCCTCCTGTGGCTGTAACATCCTGTCTCAATCTACGATCAAAGGAGTCCAGGCACCACAGGTTTTGGAGCATGTTGTAAGAACCACTAAAGGAAAGCCAATGAGCTAGATGACGAATTAGCTCAAACTAGATAATTAAGTTAGACTCAACCAGACTTCAAATAAAGGAAAAATCCCCATGTAACTCCTCTTAAGTGCTAAGGGCATTATCGGTTCTCTAGGAAAAAGCACAGATAAAGCCATTTAATTCTGTGGATAAGATCAGAGGTTTAAGGGCAGGGGTTTTTGTATGGTGTTCGACTATTTGGTGCCTGGAAATAGTCTCAATGCTGGCACATGTTTTGCACATAAAACCTTACTGGTTTTCTTCCTTGGTGTGCCATAGGAGCTCAGGCAGTGCAGCGTCATCTCTGTCCCCCAGGACTTGTCATGCATTTAAATGTCACAAGCTCTTTGGGTCACTATTGCTATTCTCTGCTTTGAGAGGGTGAAACTGAGGAGTGGAGATGTTCACTGCATTACCTTACCCACGGAGTGGGAAAGCATTCCTTTGCAATGCAGAACAGTGCTCAGTCCTACGCCAAGTTTTGCCGCTGACCCGAATCGTAATAAAGAAGTCAAAGAGAATAAATGTGGAAAGCAGAAAAGGGGTTTGCACTCAAATACACATCAGTTTTAGGCACAGGTTTTCCCTTAGTGGGAGCAGGTAAAGAGAGGAGAGACCCACACATCCTCCCATTCTCAAGGCTGTTATTTGGGATGCCATATCAGCCTTGGGGACCAGCCCAAGCCCTCAATCCCACCTTCTTGTCTGGCAGCTCCTGGTATTACCCTCAGGCTGAGTGTGCTCTCATGTTTGTTCAGAAGATATGTTGACCATTTTTGTCAGTCCTAGAATTTCTATGATACTGCTGTTTGTCAAAGCCCCACCTATCCCATACAGCACTTCCTTTCTGATAATTGCCACTGAGATACAGAGCTAAATAATGGAAAGGGGAGAAAACTCTCTAATTCTCACCATTATCCTGAGGGAAGCCTGTTAAAACATGAACTCTTGATATTTTCTTCCAAGCTCCTCCTCTGTGATAAGCTTCTGAGCATCCCTGGAATTTCCTTGCGTTTGGACACTGTCCTGAACTGTCACGGGAAACACACTGAGATTGGGAAGGTGCCATTTGGTGTTGAAAGATTCTCAGTTTTGTCAAGAATGAATGGAAACATGGAGTGGTGAGCTGCTCTTAGTCTGCAGCACTCGTGCATATGAGATCCAAGGAGAACAAACCCCCTGGAAATGAGCAAAGAGACCTTCAGGGAGATGGGATGCAGAAGAGAATCAAAATGTCAAAGTAGAAAACAAGTGCTCCGAAATAGGAGCAGTGGTGGATGACAGCAAGAGTCTTATTCCCAATGTGACAGTTGAAAAAAGGAGGCAAATGAGAAAGTTCTCACTGACTCTTTGCGTTAAGAAGTATTATTAATCAAAAACGATCCTCTAGGAATTAGAGTTACAAGCAGGTTTTGCCACAGCTTGATTTCCACCGTGGTCTCTGCTGTTCGCCAGGGAAAGCAGCTCATCCCGTTCTCTGTGAGGTCAGCAGGACACCTAGTGGCAGAATAACATTGAAATACACAGGGGAATGTACTGGGCTGAAGCTTTGCTTCATTCTTTGGACAGCTCGATTATCGCCTTCTTTCTACCATGCATAAAAAGGGCTGGTTGGGAGCTCAGCTTTATACTTTTAACGGATCTGTTGAAAAAATGTGTTGAAATTATGCTTTCCTGTATCTTCCAAACTCCAGCTTTATGGAGGCAAAACACCACTATAGGTACTGTGCTTCCTGCCTGTCCTCAGCCTCCCAAGACACTGTTCAGCCTGACTATCTCCTTCTTTTTGAGGAGTTGGACATATCACTATTGTGTCTGGTTCTGGTTATGGCTTTTGCCCATGTGTGAAGAGTTCTATATGCCTTTGCTGCTGGCCTGATTGACGTGATCCTGCTATACAGCTCATAAGAATTTTTTTCCCATCTGTTCTTTCCAAATATGTTTAAGAGCTTTTTGTATTTTGGCTTTGATGGCACTGGATTTTGTTTAAAGACTCACATTACATATCATGTTGAACATCTTTGTGCAGCTGTTCCATTTAGTCCAAGTTTGTTCTTCACTGGACACAAAACCATCACTACTCAGCTTTGGCAGCTGCTTAAAAACCAAATCAAACCAAACCAAACCAAACCAAACCAAACCAAACCAAATCAAACCAAACCAAACCAACCCTGACCTTTGCAATGGCAAAATTAAATTTCTTAGTGGAGCAGGAAATACTGCCATTTTACCTGCGGTGAATCATGGAATCAAAGAAGGTTTGGAAAGGACCTTAAAGATCATCTTGTCATGAGTAGGGACACCTTCCACTAGACCAGGTTGCTCCAAGCCCAGTCCAACCTGGCCAGGCACACTCCAGGGATGGGACAGCCACAGTTTCCCTGGGCAACTTGTGCCAGGGCCTCACCACCCTCACAGCCAAGAACTTCTTCCTAATCTCAATCTACCCTCCTTCAGTTTAAAGTCATTCCCTCCTGTCCTATCAGGTTTATAATCTGGTTTACCTTCGTTAAAATCTGTAGTCCTTACTCTGTATTTATCCTACAGTCACAGACAATGGTAAATCCATAATAATTAATCCACTGAATGCTGCAAATGAGAGATGAAAGATGTGAACACTGGCTAGGACTAGGTAGTCTACGTCCAGGTAGGAATTCTCACTTTTATAATGACTTTGCAGGGTTCATGTACATCTCACAAAAGACCTTTGGCCAATAATGGGAGATTGTTGCTGCAATAGCAGGACAGTTGCTCAAGCAAGAGAGGGCTGTGGCCCCAATTTTAATGGGTATTTAGCAATGTTCAGTACTGCAATGCCTAAAGTAAGTAATCAAGAGCTAAAGTAAGCAGCATAGAACCCACTTAGCACATCTCTACTCATCACCTGGTCTGTGATACCCAACTATGTCCATGGTCCTACCCTGACTCATTTGCAACATTAACTATTTTAGCTTGCTGAAAGCCAGTAAACTGCAGGCTCAGTTTGGAAAATCAAATTTAAGCTTTGAGGTCAATTAGACATCGCCAAGTGAAACACTGAAACACCTAATCACCTGCTGGTTGGGCCAAAGAGACAGCTAGGGATCTTCAAAACATTTGGAGTCAGATATTTGATGTGATTCCACGTCAGCTGTGAAACATTAAAAAGTTTGGAGGAATCAATAGAAAAAGACAGAAATATGAGGGAGTTTTTTTAAATTACCCTTTCAACTTTGGTAGTGACTTTTTGGTAGTGATATTTTTTTTGGTAGTCACGTTTTTTGGGAGAGTAATTCCAACATTCTACGTTGCAAAGAGAAACACCACTTTTACCAATAGTGTCCACATCAAATTTGTCAAGCAAACCAATGAAGACCACTTGTAAATTGTCTACAACCTTTCAGCTGTGCACATAGATGCTCTGCTGAATACCTTGGTCCTCTCACTATCATTCCTCCTCCTTTCCTTTTGACTTGTCACATCCAGTAGAGAAAGTGTCCTCCACCTCCAACCACAACTGCAGACAAGGAGACACAGAGAGTCTGCCAAACATTGACTGTGCTAGCAAAAGAGAACTACCTCCCACAGGGAAAAGGGTGTATTACCCAGGAGAATCTGGGGGGGATTTTCACCTTGGAAGGGGCTGCTGTTGTCCCCTCTCCTGATCTCCTGTGCGACACAGACACCAAGCTCTCCCCACAGAGAGCAGCAAACAACACCCACTCCCCCTGGGCTTGCACCTAGAGGCAGGACACTGCTGGAGTGAGCTACAGCCATCCTCCCTCCAATAACGCCTCTGCACCCAGCTGGAGCACCATGCTACAGAAAAATATGTAATTTAATTCGGAAGCCTTCACCTGATAAAGAATCCATCCTGCTTTCTAATGACTTGCTGTAGTGCTAATTACTCACCCTGTTGACAACAACCTTCTTCCACGCTGAAGGAATTGCCTTTCCTGTCAAATCCTTGTCTCCAAGCCTGTTAACTCCTGCAGTCCTTCTGTTGGAGACTGAAATGTTATAATTTATGGCTTAAACATTTTTATGAAGGACTTTTGCCTATTATAGCAAAACTGTACAACAAAAGCTGCATGGAAGACCACCACACCCTGAGTGGGCCTCCTGACTGAGGCCCTGGACTACAAGTTGATGAAGAGAAGATAAAATTACTCAGGTCTGGGCTGGGGGAGAAGAACACATTCACAGGAGGATCAAGCCTAGCACTTTGGGGTGGAGACCACAGCCTCAGGCTTATCTGCTGCCAGGCTCTCACAGACCCCTGCACCTAAGGCGGGAGGAGGAGAGGTTTTGGGTGCGTGGTGAAAAAGCCTCTGGTCTGAGGCAGTGAATGCCCATCCTCCGCTGTGCAGACCAGCTCAGCTGTGGGGGCCCTCACTCTGAGAAAGCCACATCTACAGGACAGCAGAGGGGGTGTCATGGCCCATCAAAGCCCTCCCGCCCCCTCCCAGGGGGTCCCCAGACCCTGCACCAGAGCACGGCACATAATGCAAAATGGTGCAACAGATCCAGACTCTTGCAAGGGACAGTGTCAAACCCAGCCCCCTCAGGGGAGGTACCTGGGCCTTCCCACCTGCCCAAACATAGATTAATCCTTTGGATTCTGTACTCTTCGGGGCGAGGGACCCTCACAACCAAGAAGACCAGATGGAGGGAAGCAACAATGCTGGAAATGATACAAAGTTTAAAATTTTTTATGTAACTTTAGTCAGTTTTATTCCCCTTTGCGCTGGGGGAAGGGAATTGAAGTTTCTTTGCAGGGGACTGTTCCACCAGGCGAGGTCTAATGAGCTCAACATCTCAACAGACTGGGAGTAGCACAGAAGAGACACAAAAGATAGCAACCATTAATGACCATTAATGAACATCAACTCCAAACATCACCCCTGGCATGGTTGGAGACACCTGGGTGTGGGAAAAGAGAAAGAAGAGAACCAAGAATGAGAACCTAGTTAGCATCAGAGGTGAAGAAATCCATATCCAATAGGAAACCAAATACTAAGAACTGTGCAACTTGGGACCAATGAACATTGAACCGATGGATTTCTATGGGTTTTGACTGTAAAATACGTGAGAAATCTAGTAAAATCCATATGTGATGGAATGATTTTCTCTGCACAACCCAGGCAATGCGTGGATGAAATTATTTCTGTTACACATCCTGGCCAGAACAACATCCTGGCCAGAATAAAGTAATGCCTTGATTCTTTAACACTGAAAATGTCGTTGGAGAGTTTGTTTTTTCTTCCCCACAGTTTCAGTGACAATGAGACATCATTGGGACCTTCAGAAGGGTGATGTTTCAACCTAATCCCTGTCACTCTCCCTGTCCCTCACACACACCCCTACCTACTTCTTTCTTTCTTTCTTTCTTTCTTTCTTTCTTTCTCTCTCTCTCTTTCTCTCTTTCTCTCTTGCTTTCTTTCTCTCTTTCTTTCTTTCTCTCTTTCTCTCTCTCTTTCTCTCTCTCTTTCTCTCTCTCTTTCTCTCTTTCTTTCTCTCTTTCTCTCTTTCTCTCTTTCTTTCTTTCTTTCTCTCTTTCTTTCTCTCTTTCTCTCTTTCTCTCTTTCTCTCTTTCTTTCTTTCTCTTTTTCTTTCTTTCTTTCTTTCTTTCTTTCTTTCTTTCTTTCTTTCTTTCTTTCTTTCTTTCTTTCTTTCTTTCTTTCTTTCTTTCTTTCTTTCTTTCTTTCTTTCTTTCTTTCTTTCTTTCTTTCTTTCTTTCTTTCTTTCTTTCTTTCTTTCTTTCTTTCTTTCTTTCTTTCTTTCTTTCTTTCTTTCTTTCTTTCTTTCTTTCTTTCTTTCTTTCTTTCTTTCTTTCTTTCTTTCTTTCTTTCTTTCTTTCTTTCTTTCTTTCTTTCTTTCTTTCTTTCTTTCTTTCTTTCTTTCTTTCTTTCTTTCTTTCTTTCTTTCTTTCTTTCTTTCTTTCTTTCTTTCTTTCTTTCTTTCTTTCTTTCTTTCTTTCTTTCTTTCTTTCTTTCTTTCTTTCTTTCTTTCTTTCTTTCTTTCTTTCTTTCTTTCTTTCTTTCTTTCTTTCTTTCTTTCTTTCTTTCTTTCTTTCTTTCTTTCTTTCTTTCTTTCTTTCTTTCTTTCTTTCTTTCTTTCTTTCTTTCTTTCTTTCTTTCTTTCTTTCTTTCTTTCTTTCTTTCCCTCTTTTACTAATAAATAAAATATATAATTTTTTTTTGCATCAACATCTAATCTCATTTGGTTTTAATCAAGTTTTGGGGTATATTTTGAACCTTTCTGGGCTCGATCTGTTTTATTCACAGACTTAGTTTTCTTTGCTCTTCTGTGTTTAGACCAGTTCGTAACACCTTCTCTGTAGGCCGGCAGTAACCTGAGGGCAACCAGCATCTGCAGTTCAGAGCCATGTTCATATTAGTGACTACATCTCTTGTAGTAAATATTTTGGGTCCTGCTTTGTTTCAACACCCTTGAAAGGAAACATCAGCTGTATAAGGATAAAAACACTACCCAAAGCTGTAATTAGTAATAGCAGTCTTAAGGAAGACTACAAATACTTATGGCTTAATGTGTGGCTGAACTTCAAACTACTATGGAGAAGGAAGAGCTTGTGCTTCAGGCATCTCACCTTGTAATGCATCCTAAAGAGATGTTTGTGGTTTTCCCTGTGGTCTTGAGTCTGGTCAGTGTCTGCAGAAAGGTACTGAGCTGCAGTTTTAGTGAGAATGACAATTTTAGTGATACTGCAAACCAAAGACACCCATCATTTCCCAGAAGAAAAAAAAAAACGATGGAGGAATTGTCCAGCATGTTTTCTCTTCGGGGAATGGGGATGACACAAAATAAGTAACTATTTAGCTCACAAAACTGGAAGGATCTCTTTCTCTGTACTATTGCTCTAATGTAGGAACCAGTGAATGTGGATTGTCACTTGATACTTCATTTCGGTGCAAACCTGAAGAGTTCAAATCGACAACAAATTGAGCTCTAAGTATTTCCTCTGGACAGACTTGGCTGCTGTTCCCAGAAACCTCTTCCTTCTCTTCTCTCATCATTATTGGACTTGCTTTCACAGTGTCAGCCCGTGAGATGAAGGAAAATGTGTGGCCAGAGACCAGAAGACTCTTAGCTTTTACAAGGCTCCTTGGCATTAATTCCGGCTCCCAAGTTATTGCTTTTCACTCCTTAAGTAATATGAAAAGTCAGTCCAAAAAGGCCAAGGGAGAGTCAAGACAACCTCTGAACTTTCAAAAACAGGCCATTTGTCTAAGCATTTAGAAATGAGCACTGAAGCAGGCAACCACTTACTGAGAACAGGTAACCAAGAATTTTATTTCATAGAATCATGGCACCATAGAAGAGTTTTGGTTGGAAGGGATCTTAAAGTTCATTTTGTTCCTCTCCCTGCCATGGGCAGAGACACCTTCCACTAGACCCGATTGCTCCAAGCTCCCTCCAACCTGGCCTTGAACACTTCCAGGGATGGGACAGCCACAGCTTCTTTGGGCAACCTGTGCCAGGGCCTCACCACCCTCACATCCTATAATTTCTTCCTAATTTCTAATTTAAATCTACCCTCCTTCAATTTAAAGCCATTCTCTCTCATCCTATCACTGCACACCCTTGTCACAAGTCCCTCTCTAGGCTTCTTGTATTCCAGTAAAACCAATTATTACAATCTTTGAGTCCCTTTGATGGTCTTTCAGTGCCACCATTTCCCTGAATAGCTGAAGTACTCAGAAATCTGAAATTATAGGAAAGAAGACATTTTAATGGCACCTGATTTTAAAGGCACTGTCCAGCAACACACAGCTAGGGGCAAATTAACCAGCTGAAACCTGAGGCATCCATCACCAGCCTCACTATAAAATCTGGACACATTTGCCAGTGACAGATGCTCTCCCTTCTGGTTTTCCTTGCACATCCCTAGTTGTTCTGAACGCACTCAGATTAACACAAAGAAGGTGGCTGTTATTTAAATGCAGGTGGCTCTCTGCAGAC
Organism: Mohoua ochrocephala; assembly: GCA_013398855.1. Lineage (NCBI taxonomy): Eukaryota > Metazoa > Chordata > Aves > Passeriformes > Acanthizidae > Mohoua > Mohoua ochrocephala. The sequence goes on from VZTA01018354.1 coordinate 15,106, forward strand.
AGCTCCATGCTGAAGGCTGCCAAGCAGCAATTTAGCATTGTCTCTGTTTGCACAGAAGGACCTCAGTGGCTTGGAAAGCAGAGGAGGAGGAAATGTTTTCTCCATGACGTGCTATGGGCTGCATACAATCAGCATCCTTCCTCAGCAGCTGCACTTGATAAATGTCGTCAGCAGCCTGGGAGTCCTTTTGGGCTGCCAGTGTCAGGAATGACTCTAAAGCAATCATGCAGGGACAAAATCCACGCACCAGAATTGCACTGGTCACACTACAATGAGTCCTTACGCGACTGGGCTGCAAGACTGAATCCTTCAGAATAAATTCAATTTCAGCTGCTTATTGGGAATCAGTAAACCTAGTGATCTAGTCTTTAGTAAGCTATCCAGTGCTAGCATATGTATCTGTGTTGGTTTTGCATGGTCTGGTTTTTGGTAGCAGCAGGGCCATGGAGGTGGCCTCTGTGAGAAGCTGCTGGAAGCTTCCACCAGGTCCAGAAGAGCCAATCCCTGCTGGTGAAGATGGACCTGCTGCTGGCCAAGGCTGGGCCAGTGAGAGAGGTTGGCAACCTCTTCATGATGACATATTTAAGAAGAAAATCAAAACAAAGTGCACACAGTTTTTTTCTAGCCAGAGAAGAAGAGGAAGCGAGAACATGTGAGGGAAACAACATGGAGACACCAAGGTCAGTGGAGAAGGAGGGGGAGGAGGTGCTCCAGGTGCCAGAGCTGAGATGCCTCTGCAGGCCGTGGCAGTGACCATGGTGAAGCAGCTGTGCCCCTGCAGCCCATGGGGATCCACGGGGGATGCAGAGATCCACCCACAGCCCCTGGGAGATGTGCCTGTGCCAGAGCAGGTGGGTGCCTGGAGGAGGCTGTGATCCAGTGGGAGTCCCAGTGGAGAGAGGGGGCCTTGCTTCCAGGCTGGAGCAGCCTGTCCTTGGAGGACTGCACCCCATGGAAGAGTGACCCATGCCACAGCAGTTTTGGGAGGACTGTGTGCCCGTGGGGGGAATTCACATTGCAGCAGTTTTAGCAGGATTGCTGCTCGTGAGACTGGACCCANCCTGTGGGGGGAATTCACATCACAGCAGGTGTGGTAGGACTGCTGCTTGTGAGAGTGGACCCATGCTGGAGAAGTTCATGGAGAACTGTCTCCCGTGGGAGGGACCCCATGGCGCAGCAGGGGAAGGATTCCTCTCCTGGAGCAGCGGAAGAAGATCTCAGTGATGAACTGACCAAAACTGCCACACCCTGTCTCCCTGTGCTGTTGGTGGGAAGGAGGGAGGGACTGGGGAAAAAAGGTGTTTCAAGGGCTTATTTCACTTCTCATTATCCTCCTCTGATTCTATTAGTAATAAATTCACTTTGCAACTTTAAGTTGAGCCTGTTTTGCCCTTGAAGTGTTTTTCTCCCAGTCCTTATCTCAACTCATGAACCCTTCGTTAATTTTTTTTCTCTCCTCAGCCCAGCTGTGGCAGGGGAGGGTGTGCAAGCGACTCTTGTGGGTGTCTGGCATTGGGCCAGTGTCAAACCATGACAGCATCATATTTAAAACTTAAAATAATCCTCATATGCCTGACTTTTCAGTAGGAAAAAAAAAGTAAATTAATTACACTGCTTGTCTACTAGAATATACTAAATTGCCAGACAGAAATGGTGATAACAGTTTTGCATGCTCTCACATATACTGTTCTTCAACTTGATATTTTTAGCCCAGTTTCTAAAAGGAAAACAACTTTTTAAACCCTGTAAATATCTTGGGCTATTTGTGTGAGCTTACCAAGCTTCCAGTAGAATCTTTGAACCAACTGGCCAATTTCATACAAATATGGGGAAGGAAGATGGATCCTGCAGGGCCACAAGAGACAGAGACACTGAAGTTCACCTTGCTAGAGCACACGGCTGGATGTGGGCTTACCCTTCATCAGAGAGAGAAACAACACAGGTGAGCTCCCCTTGGAAACACAAGTGAAGATGAAATGAAGCTTCTTTGGCTCTGCTAATCCCAAACCAACTTAATTCTTCTGTCACACCAGCAGTCCCCACCTCTGTTACCATTTCCTACCCCAATCCTGTGTGATCGCAGCGACATATCGACACTTTGCAAAAAAACAAAGAGAATCACCAGTGATTTTTCATCCATAATGGGATACGGGCACAGCTTATTCCTAAAAGTAAACAAACTCAGGAAAGAGCTAGAGCTGTCAAACACAGACCAGGTTGCTCCAAGCCCTGTCCAACCTGCCCTCAAACACTTCCAGGCATGGAACAGCCACAGCTTCTCTGGGCAACCTGTGCCAAGGCCTCACCACCCTCACACAGAAGAATTTCTTCCCAGGATCTCACCTAACCCTGCCCTCTGGCAGTGGGAAGCCATTCCCCCTTGTCCTGTCCCTCCAGGCCCTTGTCCAAAGGCCCTCTCCAGGTCTCTTGCAGCCCCTTTAGGCACTGGCAGGGACTCTAAGGTCTCTCTGGAGCCTTTTCTTCTCCATGCTGAACATCCCCAGCTCTCCCAGCCTGTCTCCAGAGCAGAGGGGCTCCAGCCCTCAGAGCATCTTCATGGCCTCCTCTGGATTTGCTCCAGCAGCTCCACGTCCTCCTGATGTTGGGCACAGGTGGGGTGTCACCAGAACAGACCAGAGGGGCAGAACCCCTTCCCTGACCTTCCTGCCCAAGCTGTGGGATCAGCCCAGGACACAGCTGGCTTTCCAGGCTGCCAGCACACGTGGCCAGGTCAGGTCAAGCTTGGAAGCAGGATCAATGCACACTCCTGCAGATGAGGAGGGCTCCAGGATTCCTGGTTGGCTGGAGACACAGTGGGACTCACTTTGTTCTGTTTGCAAAAGACCGGGGAGATATTAATCATAGATATTCATATGACCCCCATTTCTGGAATATTTTCTATGCAGTTGATTTATTTGTTTTCATAAAATCTCTGTGATATAAGGCCCGGTTATCAAATATCTGAAGGAATTATGACCTCCATCTGGTCACATGAAAAGTTTGCAGTGAAACAGGACACTCTATCGAGGTCTCCCAACCCCCTGCCTAGTGCTACAAAACAATGTCTCTGGTCCAGTACACTTACAGATCTGACATGATGAGAGACAGCAGAAACAAGACAAATTATACTTAAAGAGAAGGGGTAGCAGGGGCGAGTTAGTTTGGGGTAAATGAATGTTCAGTTCATGGTATTCATAAAAACTAAGGAGACAGCCCCTCCTAACATGAATATCAGTTTGTATTCACACTTTGTCAGCAGTGGACAAGGAAGGATCACTGGCAGAGGAAGAATCTGAGAAATTCATTCTGTGTGGCTTTGGTTATTTAAACAACTTCTTCCCCCTGACAGCACTGTCTCCTCTCACAGTGACAGCAGCGTTTGAATGGTTCCACTTCACACCNGCAACTTCTTCCCCCTGAAGAAAAAAAAAAAGCACTGTCGCCTCTCACAGTGACAGCAGTGTTTGAATGGTTCCACTTCACACCTTCCTCTTCACACCAACATACCCAAAGACGGCTCCTCTGCAGAAAAACAAGTGGGAACAGGTTGGTGACAGGAGTGTGAGTATAAGGAAGGTGTGTAGGTGAGTAACATCCATTCAAATTACTAGATATCCAGAGCTGACTCGGAAACCTACCTCCCATGTTAATCTAATTACAAAAAAACCCTCCAAAAACTCTTTATTTTCAGCAAATCAGTATTTCCTGAAGTATTGTGATACCCGAGCTGGGCTGAGCAGAGCTCCACTAGGATTTTCATTTACAGACAATTTATTAATATCATATTGCATGTAAGAGCTGTGCTAGATCAGATAAAAATGTGTCTTGCATTCCTTGCTTGTCCCAGAGCTGCTGCACAGTAGATGTTTCGATGTGCTAAAGACATTAAGAGCTATGAGTATGCAGTTTTGGAATTTTTTTTTAGGGGTATTTGGATATATCATTGACTTCACTACTTCTCCTGGGCTAAGAAAAAATTTGGAAAGAGAACTATAAAATAGTTGGTATTTCTTATTCAACAATAATCCTGAATAATAAAAAAATATATCTATTTTTAGAACAAAAAGTCACAATCTGTTGTGGAAAAAAAATTTAACCCTCTCAGCATTAAAATGAAGACAGATTAAGAGAAACTTTTGTCGTTACGTATCATCAAACTAAAATATTTCATCTTAAAAACAGAGTCCCATTCTACCTGAATGAACCATTCAGGAAAACAATGCAATTCACACATAATTTTCCCAATTTAGAGAAGATTTCAGCTGAGAAACTTGGATTAATGTTGTTTATATGTCTGTACCACCCCGGTTCAACTCACTTTCATAATAAAGACAAATCTTTCTTTTGTTTTGTTTGGCTTTTTGAACTTATTACATTGCTCATCTGATTTAGAGTGAAGGCAGAGTGGAGCAGTGAGTAAATCTTTTGCCTAGGGCTGGGGTTCTTTGCTTACTTTTACAGGTAAGTAACAAGTGTTACAGCAGCAGAGTGAGGGGAAAAACATTTTTGGTATGTGAACAACTTGGGATTACTTTCCCATGGCAAATTAAAATGTGTGTTTCATTACAGAGCAGTCACCTTAGACCTGACATTCCTACATTTCCTTCCTGTATTAAAAAAATTGCAAAGAACAAAACCCCTACACTAGGAAAAATATGGCAGTGACAATTTCTCACTCGGTATGCAAAGTGGGCAAATAAACTTTGGTTTATTTAAATCTCACACAGGTGAGACTTGAGGTAAATGCAAAATGATTTTGTAAATGCAAAATGATTTTGTATGTGCAAAATTCCTGGAATTATTGAGATAGGTGTGCTTCAGAACAGACTTCCCAGATGCTGCAATTAAATCTTCAAAAGTTGTTCCAGAAAGTTATACCACATTTGGAGCCCCTCTGTTATGGAGACAAGCTGGGAGAGCTGGAGATGTTCAGCCTGGAGAAGAGAAGGCTCCAGGGAGACCTCAGAGTCCCTGCCAGTGCCTAAAGGGGCTCCAAGAGACCTGGAGAGGGCCTTTGGACAAGGGCCTGGAGGGACAGGACAAGGGGGAATGGCTTCCCACTGACAGAGGGCAGGGTTAGATGGGAAGAAATTCTTGTGTGTGAGGGTGGTGAGGCCCTGGCACAGGTTTCCCAGAGCAGCTGTGGCTGTCCTATCCCTGGAAGTGTTTGAGGGCAGGTTGGACAGGGCTTGGAGCAACTAGGTGTAGTGGAAGGTGTCCCTCCATGGCAGAGGGTGGAATGGGATTATCTTTATGGCCCCTTCCAACCCAAACTAGTCTGGGATTCAACTGCAGGTTCCTGGTTTCCAGTCTCCTCAGACCACGGGCAGAGCACAGGGTGAAGTGTTTACAAAGACCAGAGGCCTGTGTGACACCAAAGCAGGCTATGCTCAGCAAGACCATTCATGCAGATTAGTAGGGAGTGGCAGATAATGACACAAATCAACATTTTAAAAGCTGAGAGCCAGAGCAGAGACGATAAGGAGACGTACCAGTGTAAAGCCTAGAACATTTTTTCATCAGTTTGAGATGTATAAGGCCACCTTTCCCCCAAAGTGTAGTTCCCTGCACAGGCAAGGTTGCAGGAGGAAAGCACAAATCTTTCCTTAATATTTGAAGAATATTGTTATTTGAAGAAAAGTGAGGAGGAACTTGCTGCTTATCTACATTTGGGTTCCATAAAAGCATGAGAGAAGGATGAGAGGAAAAACCGAATGCTGCGTGAGAAAAATTACGGGTTTGTTTATTTAAACAGTAACCCTAACCCAACACATCTTGCAAATATATCCTGGTCAGAATAGAAAAAAGTCTTGTAAAGATCAGAAGCAATGACTGATCAACACATAAACTGAAATTGAGGAGAGAAGGAGACAAACAAAATGGAGGACTGTTGGCCTGAATTTGGGAAGGGGAAATGAAAAGGCGTAAAATAGGAAAAAATACAGCACGTGTAATATTTAATAGCAGAAACATAGTATAGTCTGATTTTTCTATTCCCCAATCCACCATTAAAATGCGTGGATATATCAAAAAGGCAAATTTTGAAATTGTTTAGAAAGATTTAAGTTTCACAGTATTTACAGAAAGCCACCTGGGGAATGAAATGAAATGCCAAGGTAGCTAAACAAGGACAGTCCCAGTGCTCTATTCAGATGCTGAATGTTTTTCCTGAATGGAGATTTCCAAAATCTGTGCTTTTTCCTGCCTTCAACTGTGCATGCCCAGCTTGACATCACTTTCAAGCTCCTTTCCACAGAGAGGGGTAGTGCTAAACAATTTCTAAAACCCAGAGCCTTTCAATACATCTCCAAATGGGAAATGTAAAACACAGGCAGCTAAGAACACTGACCTTCAAAACACGTGACCTTAGAGGGCAGAGAGTTGGGCATAAAACTATGGGCCAGGCAGGTGCAGAAAAATAGCACCTAGACCTAGAAAAAGACCTGTCCTCCTTGCAGCTCTTTGCATATCAGTCAGTTCTGGAAGAAAAGAAGACCTGTGAGACTTGAAGGACCACACCAGCAAGCAGCTTATGCATAACTTAGAGAAGAAAATTGGAGAGGAAATGGCTCTGTCTGCATTTTCAGCACTTTTTTCCTTGAAGTTTCCCAGGAGGAATGCTGCACTCTCAGATGGGAAACTGCATCCAGGTTCTAGCTGTATTGTCCTGCCTGAAGGGTGCAAAGAATCAGGATTAGACTTGTGAATCTGCTCCATTATCCCTGTTGCTAGAAGAAGAATGTGAAACAGTCTGGAAAAGACGGGAACACCTGATGTTAAATGATATGTATCACAAGTACTTTCAAACCCAGCTTTTACAATCACACAGAAGGGTGCCTTTATCCATGCCAAAACCCACAGCGAAGCCACAGGTTTCTCAATAAACACATCATCTGCAACAGTGAAATACTTGTGGGATTAAGGTTTGTGAGAACAGCTAAAGGAAGAGAGCTCTTCTCACCTGGCAAGCTTTCTGCCATCTCTGCAGCTCCTGCCTTATGCATGACACTGGTTTGGACAGTGTAGTTTTGTACTGTGAACTTGAAATGTCTCAAAGTTAATGCTCAATTGCACACTTCCACTTAATCTTTCCAGAGTGAAGTAGAAATTATCTAATACATAGCAAGTGTTTAGGCGCAGGTCTTTTCCTAATTAAACAGTTGCGTGCTTGGACATTAGGGTACAGGGTTTCAGGAGGGCAAAGTTTGTCCACTTTGTGTGGACAAAGTCTTCAGGAACAAGCTGTGTGCCCTTCACTCTGGCCATGTCTCTTCTTAAAGCATTGCTCAGCAATGTTGACATCTGCAAGACAAAGAAGTAACTTCATTTGGCTTTGCATATTTTATATAGATACATATATACACAAAAAAATGAACCAAAAAATTACTTAGAAGTACTTATTCACTAGGCAAAGAGCTCTCCAGGGTGTGAAGACTTTTACTGGTGAGGTTCCTGGCATACATAGCTTTCCATTACTTTTTTTATTAAAAAAGGAATTAAATCCATATTTTTCTCATTTGACCACGTACCTTCACGATGTCCAAACAACGCCAACAATGATATAATCTGTCTCTTTCCTCCAGGGAGGAATTCAGGCCAGACCATGATACTCCTGCTTATTCCTAGAGTGGACTCACACCAAAGCAAAGCCAGCAAACCTCACTCCCTGGTGGGGAAATGCATGTCATAGCATAGTCCACTTCATACTGTCCCTCCTACAAACCCCGCCCTCTTCTTGAGAGCTGTTCAACACTATAAATTAAGAGTTAAGGCTTGAATCCTGCTAAGCCTGATCTCTGCAGGCAGATACCCAAGGCTGTTCTTCAGCAGGATGTGCTAACCAGTAAGGATGTGTCCATACAGATCCTATTTCTCCATGAATACTCCTTCCAGGATATGTACAGCATGTAGCATAACTGTGCTGCAGTCTTTGAAGTGGCCTCTGACCTCATAAACCAGATGATTTGCCTTTAACTTATTAAGTCCCCCAGCTTAGGAAGGAGGTCAAGTGTGCCTTTAACTAGCTGCCTGTGTGATGCTGGATCCACTGGGATGGGCACAGGTCCAAACTCTCCAGCACCATCAGCCTTCTTGCAGCCCCCTCTCCTCCGTGCTTTGTGTGAGATTTCCCTTCAGTCAGCAGCACAAAATCCTCTGGCCCAAGCCTGCTCAGCCTGACACCACTGCAGGTGGAGATGGAGAAGACCAGGACTCCATTTGGGCTTAGTTCTGGTGCAGAATTTACACCAGCTTCCAACATCACACTACCAGTGAAATGGTGCCTTTGACCTCTCTCACGTATCTCCCCACCCCTTTCCCACTTCCCTAATGACCCAAACCCATTTCCAGTAGTTCCCAAGTATCTTTCCTTCACCAAGACAGCAAGTGCTTACTGTACAGAAGTGTCTGTGTACGCTAGGAGATTCCAAGAAATGCTTCACTAGGAAACAGCTATGAAAACTGGAGTGGTGCTCTGGGAGTAAGACAGAACAAAAAAACCCAAGGTCCTGGTGAGTTCTTCCCCTCAGTCTCTGTGTCCTGGTGACAATAGATGCTGACGACTCTTGGCTGCCAGAATCTACTTGCTAAGAAATCACCCTGAGGTTCAGGGGCCACGCAAAAGGTATTCTCTTGCTGATCTCCTAGAGGTTCTCCCAGGAGCAAGGAAAGACACTCCTTCGCCCAGATCCTCAGACATTTGCTGGCTGAAGAGGTGACAGCAGCTGAATTTTCACTCTAACAGTGGTGTGTGTGGTCCCAGCTCCAAATGTAGACTGCCACAGATGATGAGAGACTCAGCAGTCTCCTCAGTGCAAAGCGCCATGAGACACCTGAAACTATTGGCAGATGTGCTGAACTGCCTCCAGCACTGGCTTTCACAGGGATCTCAATTTCTAAATGTAAATCAGTGTTTCTCAGTACCTTTTAACAAAGGTGGAGCTGCCACAGGCCCCTCTCTTGGGTGCTGCAAGGGAAGCCTGGGCCCCAATTGGGACTCCATGTGCCAGGCTCAGAGCATGGTATTGGTAGAAAGAAGGCATCCGTGGAGGCGCCTACATAAAATAACTATTCTTGAAAAACATCTTTTTATTATAGTGTTGCTTTGAGGAGCCTGTGGCCATGAAGGTTTGAGGAAGGTCTGTAGATTGCTTGGGTGGCCCTTGGGGGACGGTAGCAGCCATCATCTATTCTGCACCCCAAGTTCTACAACTAGAAAACAAATTTATTCCCAGAGTATTTATGCCAGCTAACAATGCATGGGGGGCATTGGGAGCCTTATGCAGCACAAGAGCATCCTTTAAGCTCACATGAGCAGTCACATGGCCAGTTTACTCACCAATATACTTAACTTTGGGACACTACAAAACAGAGGAATAGGGGACATCTGCTCTGTCACTGCTGCTTCTCAATCTCGCTGAACAAACTGTAGTAGTACCCTCACTGCCTGCAAGGACACTTCCAGGGATAACTCTTGCCAGCTAAAACAGAAGACCCATAGGCACGGTTATAAGAAAAAAGCAAGCTTGCTGCAGGAAAATAAATAATCAGAAACACTGCACAACATGGCAATAATAAAATGAACAATTGCTGTGTTATAGAACATGCATATTGAATTCTATTTGATTAACAGTGTTATTTTTCAAAGTAAAGAAAGCTTGTAAAGAACATGAACATATTTTGAAACTGCTGTAGATGTGTTTAAAACTTCCAACTCCATTTTTTTTTGCTGACGTCTCACTAATTACATTTAGGCAAAATGTTGGGGAGATTCCTATTCCTTGTTGGAACTGTTTTCCTTAAGGAAACTAGGGAGCATTACAGGTCTGGAAATGACTGAATGTTAAGCTTTCCTGGGATAACACCTATTTTTATTCTAGGTTCTAGGCTATTTCTTGAAACAGATACAATCAAGAGATTTATTTTCCTCTGCTTAAGAGTAATTGGGATGTTTCTGCCCACTCTGAGATTTGCACTGCTGCACAGAAAGCAAGTGTGGAGGACAGAATAGCTGCACCTAGAATCCTTAAGTGGTTCTGCTCCTCCACTTCTTTACAGCACAGCCTTGGCACCCAAACAAGCAGATACAAGATTTCTGAAGACGGTGACAGAAATAACACCACAGGAGACAAAATGATACATGCTCCTTTTCCAAGTATCAATGGTGGTTTCTAGCAGGAATTCTGTGCATGGGAAAAGGAAATAGATTTTGCATGTTAAAACAAGCATCGCTTTTGCAGAGCATGATAGGCTGAGCAGTTATGGAAATCCACTTCTACTAAAATTATATCTGAGCAGCAATACTTACACTAATTTTAACAGATCAATTACTTCATTACATAGAATGTGCCAAAATGCCAGGTCAAACCAAGATAAATACCTCACATACACCTTGGAAATACACACTGCCCTGGATTGACAGAATATTTAAAAACTGTAATTCCCTGTCTCCAGAACCTGTTTAACAAAACAGAATCAAAGTTTATCTCCAGTGATTGTTTCATTTTCAGACACATTTGTATCAGTCTCAGACCGCTCTAGCAAAATTGTTTGACTGGATTACACTTCAGTTGCATTCTTTCTGTGCACCCCTAGAAATCAGATGGGAAACACTATAATTTCAGTAAATGGTTTTCCTCCACAGAAACCTCTCCTGTTGAAGTGGCACCAATCATTGCAACCTGCTATGCCTTTGCTCCTCCACATCATACACCAATCATAGAATCCCAGAATGATTTGGGTCAGAAGGGACCTTACAGATCATCTCATTCCACTCCCCTGCCATAGGCAGGGACACCTTCCACTAGATCAAGTTGCTCCAAGCCATGTCCAACCTGGCCTTGGACACTTCCAGGGATGGGGCAGCCACAGCTTCTCTGGGCAACCTGTGTCAGTGTTTTACCACCTGCATAGACAAGAATTTTCCCCAACACCTAATCTTAATCTCCCTTCTTTTAGTTTTCAGCATCCTACCAAATCATCAATATTCAGACTAACTCCTACAGGTGATGCACCGATGTGTCAAAAAATCAAGGGATTCCTTACCAGAAGGACAAATCAAATTGTAATAAATCAGGAGCTCCTGATTTATCACAGACAATCTAAATATCTCTACGAAAGGCAGTGCAACACCAAAAGATTGAGCCAGCTAATTAGCAACGCTTATCACGAGCGTGTCTCAGCTGAGCTCCAGTAGACACTTAGTAACTTAAGGAGAGTTTTACTGCACTTCCCTCCTTCAATTTGTCTCAGGACATTGGTTGGAAAGGCCTCATTTGCACAGTCAGAAAGCAGTCTTCAGCTCTTTCGGCCAATTCTGTGGCACTGGATATCAATTCTCCTTCTCTGATTGCACCTGTAAGCCTGGGCTCATCCAACCTGGCTTCAGTGACACAGGGCTCATGATCTCTGAGGTCATGACCACCACGCTGCTGTGTTTAGCAGGGGAACCCACACAACTCCAAGACGGGAAAGATTTTTTTATTTATTTTATTAAAATTGTAACTGAGATAATCTTTAAAAAGAGCCAATTTTCCACATGACTTCTAATTTTAAAATGCCTTTTTTATATCATTAACCAAGATTTGGGAGCTATTTTCATATATTCAGAGGAACAGAGAAAGCTATTAGCTAAAACACTTTTTACTATTGAGACAACAATTGCAATAACATGAGAGCATGTCAGAAAGCAGACACAAATCCTAGTCGAAAGAAAAGATAATACTTAGAAAAGGTGGGGTTTTTCCAAAATCTTATTGTTTTGACTACATTAGAGCACCAAGAACTCATAGTCTTTAGAATCATTCACTTTGCTGTTGCTGGGGGCCTTTCTCCCTGCAACTGCAAAGTGCATGAAAGCACTGTAATTTCCCACCTACCCCCAACATAAGAAGGACACGAAGTTGGTAATAGGACTGGAGCACCTCCCCTATGGAGACAGGACAAGGAAGTTGTGGCTCTTCAGCCTGGAGAAGAGAAGGTTGTGTGGAGATGTCGCAGGGCCTTCCAGTATCTGAAGGGGCTACAGGGAAGCTGGAGAAGGACTCTGCATCTGGAACTGTAGTAACAGGACAAGGGGGAATGGCTTTTAGCTAAAAGAGGAGAAATTTACATTAGATACACAGAGGAAAACCTTGGCTGTGAGAGTGGGGAGGCCCTGGCACAGGTTGCCCAGAGAAGCTGTGGCTGCCCCATCCCTGAAAGTGATCGAGGTCAGGTCGGACGGGGCTTGGAGCAACCTGGGATAGTGGGAGGTGTCCCTGCTCATGGCAGGGGGTGGAACTGGATGAGCTTTAAGGTACCTTCCAACACGAACCATTCAATTTTTGATGTTTGATTTGATAAATAAGTTATAAAACTGTCATGCATCAGGATAGCTGCAAAACTTTACTTTTGAACCATTTCGAATTTAATCTCTTTCTGCCTGATTGACAGAACTTCCATCAGTAAAAGCACTGTAGTTAGTGCTATCTCAAAACACTTTAAAAAACCTTGCAGAACATGCAGATCAGTAGTACTGTCACACACCTTCCTCTGTCTTCAGACAATGCCGCTCACTAGAACTGCAAAAACAATGGAGAAAAAATTGCTAAAATAAAAGGCACCTTTACAGAACACATTCCCAGACGCACAGCTTTACTAAGAAATCCAATACTGTGTAAAAAGCAATTCACATTTTATTTTAAATTTCAATAAACTGTACAAAAATGCTTCATTCTCGCCAAAAATAACAGCAATATTTTCAATCTTACTTCTAGACAAACAACAAACTCTTATTTTAATCTTTCCAGAGTGAGTTTACAAATAAACATACTATAAGATGCATGGGTTTGCGTCAGAGTCGGGGCAAACAGATTCAAATGTTTGTGGAATCGATTTTAAGTTTTTAGTGTCTTTTAGGAATTTAAGTACTCCTGCCATGCCTGTTAAGCCTAAAGAAAAAAAAAGTTTTGTGTCTGACACAAAGGAATGTAAACAGTCATCAAGAGATTAAAGAGGTTGACTCTTCCAACGAAACCGTAAACGTACCCCTAAATCACTGACACTCACTTTACACCGAGACCTGTCCACAGCATGGGGATCATGCAACAGCTGAATCCACTCTCCAAAATGCCACTTAAATATACATCAAAGACTTCCTTAAAAGTTTGGGGTTTTTTTAAAAAAATCCTAAGTAACAGAACTGAAATAGATTATACTCTTTTTAATATTTTGAGTTCTTTCTTGTCCTAATTCATCAGTGAATATGTAACAGCCCCATCAGATCTACAATCATAATGTACTTTTTCCACGATGCAATAAAGTAAACGAGCACCTAGTTAAGCCAATCAGAGGTAGAAAGCACCTCTGCCGAGAGCATGGGCTTGTGTCAGGCTTGATTTTCTTTGCCAAACACATTTAGTACGGACTAACAACACGTAACTTAGGTCATTGACCACAGCTTGTTCAGTCCAAGGCCTAAAATGGAAACACAATTGCAGTGATTTTTTAAGATTTCACCAGGTTTTTTCCCCCGCTTCGAAACTTAATTAAGAACAAGCTGTTTCAACAGATTGGTTAGAGCTTAAAAAGTTAGGCATCATCTGTTACTTCAGAATTGTTTGAAGCAATACAGTCTTGAAATTCCACTTTATCTGGGTAGAGTTTAATGTAAGTGTCCACCATCAAATCTAAGTCGTGTTTTATGTCAAAGTTTATGTTCAGCAAAGCAAGGTTGCTCGACCTTTGCTCTGTCAAGGTGTTTTTCAGGTACGCCTTTAAGCGCTTCCGCCCTATTCCGTATTTTTCGTTCTCCACCTTCATCACTGGAAGTAAGCACAAGACTTTAAGCAATGCATAAACATTAGGGAAGAACTTTATGTCGGGCAAGTGAAGTGCTTCATAAATAGTAGCTGGAAGTTCAATATCTTTTCCTCTGTGCTTCCACTTGATTCTCCAACAGTGAAGCTCAGCAGAAAGTGTGTCTGGATTGGGCAAGTCATTTTTGAACATGTCGGCATGATGCTCCTCAGACGTGTTGAATTTGAGCTGTCCCATGACTGAGGGCACCAACGATAAACATTTAAGAGCTTTTAAATGTTGTTCTGAGAAAATATCTTTTAATTCTTGAATAATATGCTCTACCGTCGGGACACTTAGGATTTCTTTGTAGTAATTTTCTGATGTCATTTCAGGGTCGAAGTTCCCCTGTTGTGCCCTGCGAAATTTTCCCGGGAGTTTAATTTGTACATCCAGTTTTGTAGCCAGATTTGTTGCTTCCTCAAACCAAAATTCATGGTAAACTTCAATATTCTCCATCACTTCATTCAGAGAGTGCAATACTGCTGTTAAGCTGCCAGCTGCAAAGAACACATCAGATGTTTGTCCCTGGAGATTTTTTCCAAATGCTCTCGTAAAAGACAGAACGTTTTTCATAATTACAATAGTGACAATGAAATCAAAATCTGTTAATGCACTTGAAAGTACAAACGCTCGACCGACAATGAAGTTGTTCCACCTGACAGACAAGTCGCTGCTCACAGCATCCAAGCACAGTACCAATGCTTGCAGGAGGTCCACTAAAACCTCAAAAGTATCGTGCCTGCCTGTCCAGTGAGAACGGCAGATCTTCTTCAACTCCTTACCCTTCTCCTCATTTTCCTGAAAAAGAGCAGAAATTGTGTTGTCCAGTTCTACAAGTAATTGTGGAGACTGATTAAAAAGACAGCAAACTTCTTCAATTGTTCCTAATGCAATGGAAACACCAACAACAGGAACAGATTTTGCCAGCCAAACATTTAAGGCACATGAGGAACACAGCGTATACACAGCTTGTGGATACTTTTCCAAGAGTCTTGTAGCCACAACTTTCATTTTAGAAGCGAACCCACTGGAGACGATGTAGGCTTGACCCCGACAGTACTCCATGTTCAGACCCCACTTTTCGGTAATAGTCGCATGGAACTTAACAGCTAAAATTTCAGGATCGGCCTCATATGGTAAAAACCCTATGAATTCTTCTCTTAGATTGTGAGAATCATCAACAAACCTCACCAACACCGGCAAATGTTCCTCTCCTGCTATGTCCACTACTTCATCGGTGACAATAGAAAAGAAGTGTGAGTCTCTTACTTCCCTCAGCGTCTCCTCTCTAACACAGTTTTCACAGATCTCAAGCATTTGTTTCTGCTGAGTTTTCGAACAATACTCAAGGTTGACTGCAGTCATCTCAAATCGTTTCCTCAGAACTTCATCGCCACTGTTTATTCTATATTCCAGGAGAGCCTGAAAGTTATCTGAAGTAAAAATACCTTCTGGAAGTTCATCAACATTATGGCCATCCAATGGAATATTTTGTTTACCCATCAGGATCAAAATTTCAAATAATGATTTAAGGTAATCTTTGTTTTCTCTTTCTTCCAGTGTTAAGGGGATAGCTTCTTCCTCTTGTTCTTCCCCTCCTTCCTCTGAGACAGTATTTTGCTCATTGTTTTCATTCGATTCTTGAGTTGCCTGTTTTCGTTCAAAAGCTTCATCAACTACAAAATGAAAAATACCGTGTCAAAAATAAAACATAACATTTACTTACTCATTACCTTTAAGCTACCAGAGTCCAGAGGATAATGTTTCCAGTTTAAAAGCGAATGAGTACTTTGGAAAAAATTTAAGACTGGCTGGCTGAATTAAGAAGGAACTCAATTATCCTCCTGATACAGATAAACTAATAGTTATGAGCCCTGCATTACCTTGTCAGCCTTAGCAAATAAAGTTATTATCTCAATTATTTTGACCACTTACTCTTTTGCTGCTTCAATGTTCTTATTTCATCTTCACTCTTAAAAAAACAAACAGAAATAACTTATATTGATGACAATGTCTAACACGTGACCTTAAAATATTAACACATCAAGATCAGATACAAATACTGTAGATGAGACCAGTCAACATTTGCCAAAAAGTGCTAGAAATTCTAAGGCCAGGAGGTTTCTTGAGGCAGTTTATTGCTGCCATGACACGTATCTACTAACCACATGAGAACAGTTGTATTAGGAGGTTCTTCAATGTGTATAATTATGGGTAAATAGATTCCATTAAATAGCTGCTATTGCAATTTGATAATGTACTGTCAGTAGATAGTTCTATCTTTAACTCAATTTTCAGTCAACAGATGCAACCAAACTCACAAAGAAGTATTTAGAAATTGTCTGCAATTTTTCAAGTGTAAACAGAGCTTAGGAGTGGAATTCCTCTTAATTGCCAGTATACTTATAACCACAGAGACACTTTCTCCCTAAATGACACACAAGATACAATCCCA
Organism: Mohoua ochrocephala; assembly: GCA_013398855.1. Lineage (NCBI taxonomy): Eukaryota > Metazoa > Chordata > Aves > Passeriformes > Acanthizidae > Mohoua > Mohoua ochrocephala. The sequence continues at coordinate 31,400 of VZTA01018354.1, forward strand.
CAAAAAAATTTCTCAGTCTTGGTTTTATCCATGGATCATCTTTTCAGAACAATAAGCTAAAACAAGCATGTCTGAATTGATTCAGATTTCAGAAGTTAAACGGGTGAACCAAAGATCACAATCAATATGCAGCAAGAATTTTGGAACATCATGCATCAGTTGTGTTCAGTTGGCGCTGTAGTAACAACAAAAGAAAACTATACAATTGATTTGGATGAAAGAATCAGCTCTGGATCAACATATTTAACTTTCCAGATTATTTCTTAAAGACTTCTTTATTTGATAAAATTTTTATCATGCATTTAACTTACAACCAACAAAAAAGATACAGGAATAGGCAGCATAGAAAATACAAACACTCAAGTGCTAAATATTATTATTTGACATTTTTGTGTAAAAGTTTCACATTAACTTACTTGCCTTTTTTTTCTTTTAATAATAAACCAATATTTTTACATTAAAAACTTACCAGCTCTTTTATCCTTTTCCTATGTCTGCTGTGGGGATTGTTCAAGTGACTTGTAAGATCAAATATAGTTGGCACGGCATTATCCCGTAAAACCGTTCTGTATGGGCTCTGGGAGAAGACAGACATCTAGATTAGGGAATTCTTTGAGAAATTTCAGACACTGTGCCCTTTTTCTTCTCTCTTTCTCTTTTCCTTTATTTTATTATTCTAAAGTACTTTGACTTGCTGATGTTACCAAAGAGCAACTCACATTTCAGGGATATCAAGAGAACACAGAAAATGAGAAGACAGATACTACAGAAAACTCCAACCCAAACTGCAAAAGCTTTTTTTCTCCCCATTATCTTCCTATCAAAGACCCCGGGTGCAATAATTTTAATTTACTGCAATATTATGATTTTTTTAAAAAATAA
>VZTA01018355.1:0-26851 GCA_013398855.1 Mohoua ochrocephala
TGGGGTGCCTTCCCTTGGCCTGGTGACCGCTGCTGGTTGACAGAGCCTGCAAGCGTGGTGCTGCCGAGAGTGGGCTGAGACAGAGGTTTTACAAACAGAGCTCCTTATTCTGGGTCACATTTCACTGTGCCTGTAAACTGCCTTTAGGATGTCTAATGTCCAGATACTTATTAGGCCTGCATGTTTCTGGCTGTCATTTTTGTCCAGATCCCTTGAAAAACAAACAAGAAATAAAAAACACACTGTTCCAAACAGAAAAAAACTCGAAAAATGCAACACCCTAAAGTGGAAAAAAAACCTTTTAAATTTACAATGAAAAAGCCACCAATCCAGTAAATTATAGTTGCTGAAAAGCTGCTTTATATGCCTGTTAAAAATGATTGTATGAGCTTGGGAGGCTCTGTGTAGCTTGGATCTAACTCTGCAAGGTCAGAGCTGAGGAAGAATGCAGGAGCATCCCTGAAGACCAGAAGGCTGCTTGAGACCCTTGGGAGTGGGGCAGGGCACAGTGTCCTTGGCAGAGGAAGGTGATGGGGGGTTGGCATATTGTTGGTTTCACTAGGAGCCTGTCACCACTCCTCTGTCCCATGCCAATTCACAGTTGAGATAACCCATGGTGCAAAACAGAGCTAAGCATCCAGCTTGCAGTGCTGCTGCTGAGGCTGCACCTGTGCATGGGGTGGTGCCCACCTACTGCTGCAGGCGATAAGATTTTGGTGTAGGAAAAAGCAGAACTCATCAGGTTCATGAATAAAAAGACATCTCAGTCTTTAGAAAGTCTTTGTATATGAACTGGATTATCCCTGGCCTTCAAAAGGATGGGCTTGTTACAGTCCAGGCTTGTCCAGGTGATTTCTCTTGTTAACTGAGCATGGCTGGATGTATAAAAGAATATATGTAGTTGTTGGTTGTGCAGGTACAGCCTAGAGACAGCCCCTGAGTCTTTATCCTTTTGAGCAAAGAATAGTGAGGACTTTGTGTCTTCAACTTGGAGCTCCCAGGTGAATTTCCAGGTCACATGGAAAATCTTTCAGGTTAAAAACCCTAAAACACAGACTTCACCTTGACAGCCACAAAAGTCAGAATCAGGGCTGACTTTCCTCTGACTAAGTCTGCCTCCCTGACACACAGGACTTGGCCAGCAGCCTGCACAAGATGAAGATGGATAGAGCGATGTTCTTGTTGGGTTCAGCCATTGTTTCCAGCTGTCCTTGAGTGAGCGGCTGGGAGCTGAGCAGAACTGAGAAAAGGGATGGATCTCGGTACTGGAAGGTTGGGGTTTTTCCCCCATCTCTTGGCCTGAACCTCCTCCTCCTTTCCAAATGTGACAGCCACGTCTACAGGCTAAGAATGGCTTCAAGACTTAATGAGCTACATGCCTTCAAAATAGCCATTTTCGTAATAATAGCATTGAATTTGAAACACGTGCAGTAAAAACACTCTGTGAGGACATCGCTTTACTGCAAAGTCAGAAGTACTGACCTGGAGAGGGAGAGTAACTGCAAACCTTTTAAAAACAAAGCTTTGACCAGAATTCAGTCTTCCACCCCAAACCACCCTCTGTACTTGGGTGAAGTGTCTCTGCCTTAGGTGTTTGCCTTCTCTGTCTTGCAACCTGAGGCTTCTGGAGCACACCTAGGCTGGCTGATAATGTCTGTCTTTGTACTGACACCACTTTCTGCAGTGTTTTCCAAGAGACACTGTGTACTTACAAGGACAGCAAATACTGTATTACTTGCTCTCCACCAGCAGAGCTTCCCCCGATACCACTGCTGTGAAGTGGGCACAAACTGTCCCTGGTAACCCTTGAAGGCTGAATACCATGTCACAGCCCTGGAAACCAGATGCCATCTGCAGCAAACTTAATGACAATCCTCTGCATGATTTCTAATTATTCACCCATCCATCCCTTCCCACAGTAAATTTCTTGCAGTTCTGCACTCGCCACAAGATGGCAAAAATTTCACCAGGCAAGCTTTTAGGAAAAAGATGAGCAGGTTCCCACAGACTTACTGTAGTGACGGTGAAGTGGGATAAGAGAGTCTTAATGGTGTCCTTGGCTGAAATGCCTCTTGTTTTCAGAACCACTGGAAAAGTCTGACAGGTAACAAAAGAATGCAGGGAGGCTGCATATGCTTACATATAAAAAGGTACCCCCACAGAGCCTGGGTGGGAAACTCGCAATACCCTGGACATACTTGGCTGGATCAATGCTGGACCCAAGACTGGTGATCCTCTCTTATCAGATCTCCCCTTCCTTTTTCTCTTTCTTCCCTCTTTCTTCAGTGCTTCATTAACCAAATCCTTCCTCCCTTCCTCCCAAATTCTCCCGCTGCTGCCTGAATACTCTCTGGCTTTTGGGACACTGCCTGCAGCTCCCAGCACTGCTCAGTGCTGCTGCTGTGGCTCAGTAGGTGCTCAGCAGAGCAGCTCTCAGGGTCCTAGGTGAGGCTGGGGCTCTGAGCAACCTGGTTTAGTGGAAGGTGTCCTTGCCCATGGCAGGGGTGTTGGGACAAGATGATCTTTAAGTCCCTTGCAACCCAAGCCAATGGCTCTACCCAAGCCGGTATGGTTATATGATTCCAATAAGCTATGAAAAATATCCCCAGCGTAACACTCAAATACACATCCATAAGCAGTCACAACACTGATTAGAGGAATTTTTTTGAATTTTGTATCAAAATTTTACACAGTCAATCTAAAAATGCGTTATTTAGTCAGGGTACATTAAAAGAAAAACATACAAGAGTTTCAGGACATGCCTAATAAAATAGTTATTCTTTTTTCTAACAGGTTTTTTTTTCAAATCAAACACACCATGGCCTAAGGACAATAGCAGAGGTTTTCTGACTATCATGTGGAAAACCTTATTAGTGCAGAAAGCTTTCTTTGTTAGTGTCTATAAAGCTTAAAGCTAGTTTGGGATAAGAACACACATATAGGAAAGCAAGAATTAAGGGTGTAACCCGCTATTCAAAAAAATTATTTTCTAGAAGTTAATTTTGAGAGTTAGGTCTAACGAAGGACTCAGGAGTTGCATCTCTACTTAAACTTAAGCCTAAATACATAATCTCAAATGCTGTAAGTACTGCCGAAGGGCATCCAAATTCACCACTGACCTCTTCTTGCATCCCAATGCTGCCAGTGCCAGGGGAGTTTGGGAGGTGTTGGAACCAGTGGAAGCATTCCAGAAATATTTTACTTTTTCTTTTTTCAGTTGGTTCCTGATTTTTACTTTATACCATATTATAAGGTGGGGGGAGTTCATGTCAATAGCAGTTTTTACATTATGCCATACACAGTTATAAATAAATACCAAATTCAGTACTGCCCTAATTCCTGACTGTCTGTGATGGATACAGTCCTAAAGCCTCCAGTAAAACCAGCTATGAACAGCAACTCACAAAGCATCATTATCTACTTTCAGTCATGTTTCTAAATGCTAAAAGTATCAGGTTTAAAAATAGCTTTAAGAACATACATTTCTACAGAAAATCATCTTAGAGAATGAAAATAAGAATTTATAGTAAGAATTTTTCTAAGAACTAAAATTTATCAGATAGTCTATGTCCGCAAGTACAGCACATCTGCACCTGATACAGGCAGCATTATGGGGATACTCAGTACAAAGGAAACATGGTTTATTGTCTTAATACTAGTACGAATTAATCTCTGAACCTCAAATAATAAATATTTTTATACTGCCTGACTTCCCTGTATAAAACCTGTGGCTACCACTGACTAAAATGCATAATAGCAAAATATTTCTCTGGGTTGGATATAAAGTGGTTGTATTTCCATTAAGCCTATTTTTAAATACTATAAAACATTTACAGAAAATTAAAACCATTATTTTCCTATTTTTTTTCTATACACAAATCATGGGCAACAGACTAACTCCTAGCGAAAAGCCTGGGTAAGCTTTCAAAGCATTAAAAATGCAGGACTACATGAAGCTCAGACAAACATTCACGGAGCTTTTGTGTCACTTTTGCACAGGATGTCAGTATAAAGCATTTAATCCCCACTTTTGATAATTGAGCTGGCTTCTGATAGAAGCACCCAAGGATGCAATCAGATGTTTAGACAAGCTGTAGTTCAGCTGTATGCACAAATTTTTCCATGACTTTAAGCTTCAAAAAACTTACAGTTTTATTCATATCTATCCAGTTAATTTTTGCTTAACTTTTAAAATAACTATATAATGATTAAAATTACTTTTTTCATGTTTAAGTTCCATACATATTACTTTTCTACTATTTTTTTTCTTTAATGATCTTGAAAAAGCAATGTAGTGCTCTATAATTTAGACTCCTTATATGAGAGACGTAGATAAGTATACTTGTCTTTTAAAGAACTTTAGGATCTGCTGATGCAAAGCTTTTAAAAAAAATAAATCATTCTTGCATAAAACTAACCTCGGAATTTTCAGTCTGCAGCAGCCAGCTGAATCATAAACTCCTTTTTATTTTGTGTGTATACAAAAATAGGGAAGGAAACACCCTCTCAAGTTCTGCAAATTATCACTGGGAAAAAAAAAATCTCTGACTCTAGAATGGAATTTGAAAAGAACAATTTACCTATAAAACTGTATAGAAAAATAAAACTATTCTTACAGCTTAAAAAAAAAAAAAAAAAAGATTCAGCTCCAGCAATTTGCTTTCCCATCTTCTTCTCACAAGCGCAGTTTCCAGGTACATTTGATGTGGTGGACATTGAGAAAATGCCAAAGTCTCAAGCTGCACACCAAATTAGAAAGGCAGATGAAAAAGCAGAATTGAAAGTACAAGAATGCTATTGAGGGATTTAGTTCCTTGGTTAGATTTTGCTTCTAGAAAAGCACCTATACTCAGGTAAAGGCTGGGTTCATTTTAGCATTAGCACATACTGTGCACACACATGTCAGCAGCATGACAAGTTATTTTGGTCAAGAAAATGCTAAATAGCATCTGCAAGGATCATGCCAGTCATAATATTCTGGGTTTTTCTGTTGTATCTCAGAAAGGATCCACAGCTAGGTTTGTCTCACATGGTGTAGCTTATGAGCACATGATGATAACTAAATTTGAACTGAGTCCCCCCTGGGGAGGTTTGAGCCTGAAGTACCACCACAAAAGCCAACATCCCTGGCAACCCTGGCAAATCTGTGAGGGTCACCTCCTCCACGACCAGCACATCTAACCTTTATGCTGCCAGCTTTTGTGGGGACCTATGATTACAAGACACACTTTTCCCAAAAAAGTCACTTCTGCTAGTGAGTTTTCTCGCTCAAACCCTATGAAAGGCTGTTAACCCCTCCGCCTTTCTTTCCCATCCGTCAGTACCATATGGATATGCCCTGAGCATATGCAGTTTTCCCTCTCTTTATTCCTCATGGGGAAAAATACGATATGGCCACACTAACAAAGGTGTTCTGCAGACTGTTAAAACAGGCTTTCTTCTCCTACTTACTGGCAGGAAAAATTATGTCATTTTTATGATATTTGGGAGGCACTAGAGAATACAGTGATGCATAGGCATTCCTCTGGAATTAAAATATCTACTCATAGGATTGTAACAGAACTAAAGGCTTTCTCTGAAGTAATAAATTAATAGTAACTACAATGCTTATTAAACCTACCCTTTATATTGTGAACTAACAAATGCTGCAGAAAATTTTTGCATCCTGAAGTATATGAAGAACTTAATGACCTGGCTTCTCAGCTTTCCTGCACTGCTACTTGTGCTCCTGTGCTTCTATTACACTCAGGTTTACAAAATCAGTCTATTTTCAACAGATTCAGTTCAGCAGCCACAAGTAACGATGAAAAACAATAAAATAAACAATAAAGAAATTAAAAGGGGGAACAGATGGCAGTCATGGCACTGTCCTGTACTACACTTAATCCCCATGAATATGAAATCCTTGTGCTTAAAATAAATCTTCAACATATGTTTCTCAATGCTTCAAGGTAAAAATTAGAGTGATTTGTTAGCAAAGCAAAGACTGTCTGTAAGTTCCAGAGGAGGTCAGCATCAGGTTTCACTCTTGACGCCGTTTTTATATTCTATATAATCCCCAATCTGAAATGTTACAGTTGAGATGCACTTTGTGTGTATTCAGCTTCTTTACATCACTGTGCAGTGGCATTTCTGAGAGTGGATATAATTCCTGTACTCAGCAAGCTGCTTCAGGTACAAGTTTGAAGGCCATCGGTGCATCTCTACAAAATTGCGCTCTTCCACTAGACAAAGAAATAAAGGAATTAAATGTAAAATATAGACATAGAGCACATGTGCAGAGGCTGCAAAAAGTCTTTTAAAATAGATTAAAAAACATTAAGGATGGAAATACAACTACAAAAGTAAAGATGAGTGCTGCTCGTTTTGCATTGAGCTCTGCTATGGCACAGGTGTAAGAGTTACCACACAATGTTTCCTTGTTATTAAATTAGTAATAAACAAGTTGGTTTTTTTTTAAATGAATACAATATTCATCGAGGAGAGCAGAGAGGTATTGCTAAAGGTGAACATTCTTTAGCTCTAGAGGATAGCCAGGTGTGCTATGCAAGGGTTTTTCTATGCTGCAGCACTCTAAAGCAGGATATGTCAATTCCTGTGCTAGTAGTTGGTCTCAAGATCAATACAAAAAGCAAGCTGAGGAGTGCAACTAAGAATTCAGCAAGATGCTAATCTCCTATTGCATGTGGTTTTTATCACTGAAAAAGTCATATAACAGAGTCTTTTACCCATATTATTTAGATGAATCCCCTCTGCTTTTGCAGAAAGATGCATTTTCATCCCCTTAACACCAGATATTCCAGAGTCAGCCTGCAGCCATGGTTCCTGATTCTTTGGGAGGCTCAGACCAAGGCACAGCAGAGAGACCCACAGCCTGGGGAGCCTGAGGGCAGGCAACCTGTACTCACACTGGGTGCAAGGCAGGGCTTCATTCTTCAGGAGAGCATCCTGCTAATGAAATCTGATTTCCTCTACGGCAAGGTAACCCACCTAGCTGATCATGGGAAGCCAGTTGATGTAATGTTTTTGGATTTCAGTAAAGCTTTTGATACTGTCTCTCATAGGATCCTTCTGGACAAAATATCCAGCCTGCAGCTGGATAAACACATCATGTGAGCTACTGGATCACGGCTTGTGCACAAAGGGTTACAGTGACTGTGGTGACATCAGACTGGTGACCTGTCACTAACAGGGTTCCAAAGGCCTCCATCCTTGGCCCTGTGCTGTTCAACATCTTCATAAAAGACCTGGATGAAGGACTGGAAGGGACACTGAGCAAGTTTGCAGATGATACAAATCTGGGATGAGCTGTTGACTCCCCCAAAGGCAGGGAGGCCCTGCAGAGAGGCCTCAATGAATTAGAAGACTAGGTGATCACCAACCATAGGAAGTTCAAATAGGGAAAGTACTGGACTCTGCACCTGGGATGGGGCAATCCTGTATATACGGACAGACTGAGGAATGAGATGTTGGAGAGCAGTGCCCTGGAAAGGGATCTAGGGGTCCTGGTTGGTGGCAAGTTGAGTATGAATCAGNGGAGGGACATCCCTGTTCTGGGGGCATCAGGCCCGGCACTGCCAGCCAGGCCAGGGAGGGGATTGTCCTGCTCTGGGGTGGCCCCTCCTCAAGTCCTGGGGCAGTTTGGGACGCTACAGTATAAGAATGATATTAAACTATTAGACAGTGTCAAAAGGAGGGCAGTGACGGGCCTTGAGGGGAAGCCGTGTGAGGGGCGGCTGACGGCATTTGGTCTGTTCAGCCTGGAGGAGACTGAGGGGAGACCTCGTTGGGGTCTGCAAATTCCTCGTGAGGGGAAGAAGAGTGGCAGAGGGGAAGAGGAGGGGCAGACACTTTTCTCTGTGGTGACCAGTGACAGGACCAAAGGGAATGGCCCAAAGTTGTGTCAGGCGAGGTTTAGAATGGATTAGAAAAAACTTCTCCCAGTGTGTGTTTGGGCACTGGAACAGGCTCCCCAGGGCAGTGGTCACAGCACCAGCCTGACAGAGTTCATGGAGCTTTTGGACAATACTCTCATGAGGTGAGTCTTGGGGATGGTGCTGTGCAGGGCCAGGAGTTGCACTCAGTGATCCTTGTACTTTCTTCCAACTCAGCTGGTTCTGTGATTCTGTGAAGGTCTTAGGTCTTGAAAAGCCCTTGGAGAGCAACTGCCTGCTGCTGTGTTGCTGTCCTGAACCTCGAGGTGATGAGGTGTCACAGGTCAAAGAGATGTATCCAGGTCAAAGAAATGGACCCCTCATCAGGGTGAAGAAAAATCACACAGGCAATGAGCAAAACTTTCTAGTTACATATCAGGAAGCAAATACAAATGCTTGGAAAAATAAATATCAGTTTCCTGGAAGAAGCTGGATTTATTTACTTGAATGGACCATAGTTTTTTCATTTTATGAGATCTGCTGGAGAGTTCTATAAGAATTCTATTTTCTTCAAGGAAAACCCCAGCACTTGAAGAAGAAGTACCAAAAATGACCCACTGCCTTTGATTTAAATTATCAAGATAACACGAAGGGATTGACATACAATGGCCAAAGTGTTCTAGCAAATTCAGTTACGGGTGGGAACCTGGCCATCCAAACAGGAACCAGAAAAATGGAGATGCAGTGCTGGCTGTGTCACGTCGTGTGCTGATCCCACAGTAGGGTGGTGAAACATCCTACTGGAATATCCTAAAGAAACCCTAATCGTTGTCTCATGCAAAAATGGTATTGTCCAGAACATCACTTCTAATCTCAGCAAAACAGAAAAACATTTGTTTCTTCAAAACGAACAGAAAAATACCTGAAAGTTCTTGAAATTCAGGCTTTTGACTGAAGATGAGGTAGTTAGTGGCAATAAAATGAAGAAGCCAAGTTGAAAGGCAATCAGAGTTGTGAAACTGTGAGAAGAAAGGAAACACAAAAAACCACGTAATGCTATCATGCCTAAAACACAACCACATCTCACGCATCAAAATATTTCAGGTTTCCACTGTCAATATAGCAGTTTACTAAATAAAGTTTTGACTGTGGAAGATAATGAAGGAAAAGTCATTTAATGGAAACAGGTGTCATATGTGAACATGTGAATTTACAAATATGTAAACAGGTGAACACCAAAGAACAAATTACAAAATTCCCTCTCCCAGAGGCAAGAAAAACCTCTGAGGAATCATGAATCTTGGAAATTTTGTCATCTGCACAGAGGCAGAGCTTCATAGAAATGGAGGGAAGGAATGTGGCATGTTGGTTTTGTGGTCTCCTCTTTCTGCAGAAAATCCCATTTGATTAAGGCAGTATCCTGCAATCTAGTTTTTATTTTCCTCTTCTGTTTTCCAACCCTGCCATTATTCTCTCTCTTTTTTTCAGCCTCTAATAATTTCTTTTCATGCTTTTTATGCATTTCTCTCAATATTCTGTCCAGTTAGAGCTCCTTTGTCACCTGCATATCACATAATTTTCTTTTTTGACTAGAAGAGGAAGAAGTACATCTTCACTTGCCTAAAACACATCTTTTCTGGCAGAAGGTGTAGTTAAGCTGACTTACTGCAGTGTGTCCATGATAAAGGAAATCACACAGATGAGGGCATGACTAGAGGGTCTGGAGCCCAAGTCTTATGGGGAGCAGCTGAAGGAGGTAGGGTTTTTTATCCTGGAAAAAAACTGAGGCTCTGGGGGACCTTATCACTCTCTACAGCTCCCTGAAAGGAGGTTGTGCACAGGTGGGGGTCGGTGTCTGTTCCCAGATAACAAGTGACAGGACAAGAGGAAATGGCCTCAGGTTGTGCCAGGGAGGTTTAGGTTGAATAGTAGGAAAAATTTCTTCATGGCAAGGGTTGTCAAGCTCTGGAGCTTGACAGCAGCTCAAGGCTGCCCTGGGTGCAGTGGTAGAGCCAATTCTATGGTTCTGTGACAGCACATTCTGCAGCTAAAGGCTGAAGGACTTCTTCTGGCCAGCCTTGTGTCACCATTTATCCCTAATAAACAGATTGTATACCAACATATTTCCTTGGGAACAGAAATTGCTCTTAAGATCTTAAAAATCTTAAAAATCAAACAACTTATTAAAGTCAACATATATATTCTCATTTGATAGATACAATATGTACCTTAGCTTTTTTGAGCAAGCTAACAATACTGAGGCTTGTGGAAGCCAGTTCCCTGCTAGGCATGCTCTGAAGCTGCGTGATGATGTAAAGTTCACAAATATGCTGGAGTCTCATTACTTGGTACATCTCTGCGCAGATCAGCAGAGACATTGCTTGGAGAATACTGGCTAAAAAACAAGAAGACATAAGTTACATTTATTTTACTTTTTTGACAAGACGATCAAAGCTACTTTCACCAAGTCATCTGTTAAATACCTAACAACAAACATAAAATCAGACAGCTGGGATCACCTTGCTATATTTTTCATTATTATAAATTTATGTTTGCTGTATCACCTTATTTTTCCAGATAAGTTATCCAATTAAGAAAAAAAAAAGGGTTTAGAACTTTTTGGCAGATAAAGAATTGCTGTCAATATCCTGGATCTTGAAGATGATGAGTCAAGTGCTGCTGATCTATTTAGACTAAGTGATTATTAATAAGATGATTTATCTTTCTGAGTTCTCTTTCAAAAAAGCACTTTTATGATACAATAAAATACAGCCAAAAAGCCAAAGACAAAAAAGAGCAACCTTTTTTTTTTTTTTTTAAATATAGCACGGTGGTTGCTTATTTAAACTGATAAACAAGGAAATGTTAGGTGGAGGGAAAAGAGAAACATGGAAAATCTAAGAATAACGTAGAATAATTATTTCAAAAGAAAACAAAAGCAAAAATACATATCACAACATCATTCATTCATTACATCAAGGAAAAAGTAGCTGCATTTAAATCAGGTTTTAGATGTAGTATGCAGTTTGTCTTCCCATAAAAAAAGATAAAGGTCAAGACACGAAGAATATTTTAGCTCAATTTTTCTTTCCAAACACTCCAGTTGACTTATTTTTTCTGAGTTTACATACACATAAGATAACCACGTGTATAAATAAGATATTCCTGCAATTTAGCCTTGTTTATATTAAACTTAGCTATAAACGTGTTCAAGAAATTACAACTTTTAAATAAAACACGGAATCAAGACCAGAAAGCAGCATTACTGTAAAGTAAAAAGAAAATTCCAACTATTATAATGGATCAGAAATGAAATCGCAACTTCTTTGACTCTTGTTATGTAAGCACAAAGCGAATACATAATTTTATTAGCCATGTTTCTTCTGCCTATAGCTGATTTTACTTGAATAGGCCGGATTTCTTTTTTTATTGCACAATACGAAAAAGTTCTCTTTCTCGAGACATTGCACATTCAAATGTTGGCATTTTTCAGTTAAATAAATGCTGCTACATTACTCTCTATCAGTGCCCCACTCTGGAAAAATGAGTCACAGATATAGAACTGTATTTTACAGTTTTCTTACCTGGGCAGCAGGAGTCAGTGTAAAGGTACTCCAGGAAGGAGAGGAAAGTGTCTTTGGAAACCCCGTACACTGGAACCAGAACGCTCTTTGCTTCTAGATAATTACCATTAAACATAGCTGCCATAACCTCACAGCGGGCCACCAGGACTGCCCTGTGGGCTGGTACAGTTGCACCTGCAGGATGCAAGATGAAAGTGAATATACAATGACTTTATTTAACACAGAAAGGTCTTCATTTTAAAGCTCATGTCTTCTTAGGTCTTCACTCCACTGAACGTGAATGAAGTGCTGAAAGCTGACAATAACTGACAACACGCTCGCTGCATACCAGTTAAGATGAATAATGAATAGTAAAAAAAAGTGAAAAACAACAAACAAAAATTAATTAAACCAAAATGAAGTCGACTAAACCAATACAATATATCCGTTCACATTAACTGAACCTCCAGCCCGTTGCATAAATGTGTAGTGCTGTGAATTGTTATGCAAATGGTTAATGGTTGAACTTGATGATCTTAGGGGTCTTTTCCAACGTGAATGATTCTATGATGAGTCATTTGTGTTCACCAGTAACCCTAGTGGTAATTAATATTTGTACCAGAATAACCACACAAAGCAGAGAAAGGCAAATTATTCCAGATGAAATTCCGTTAAGTCCAGTAAGTAAGTATAAATTTAACTGGATTAAATATTGTGCCTAAGTGAACTTCCTGAATGGTTATCTTATGAAAAAGAAACTGATGATTTTCCCATAAATTTGTTAATTTTGTTTTATTTGCAAGTGAATCCTTTGCTTTACGACAGCATTTGAAAGACCTGGAGAGGCCAACAGCCCAGGGCAATAGAGGCCTTTCAGGCTGCAGAGTCCAGCTGGACTGAGCAGTCCATTTCTATGTGCAAGGAAGTGTCAAGCAAGTGCCGGTCAGGCCAGCAACCAAAACCAAAATGAGCATTTAGAGTTGGATGTAAATGTTTAAATCAAAACAATAATAAACACATCAACTGACATGCAAGATAAATATACTGTATATACTTACAAAGAAGTTGCTGATGTAATTATGTCTTTAACCACAACATTAGCACCTCAGTAATTCTTTGAAGCCTTCTGGCATTTTTTGTCTTTTGTTCTATTTCTACTCCCCTGTGCTTCTACTTCCAAAATGTCTGAACTGCATACAAAATGTGTATATATATATATGGAGAGAACACTTGTCAATAGTATTACATATTTGTGGTGGTATTATGAGCTGTAGTGTGGTAGTACATGATGCTGCTCTGATGGAAAATACGCATGCAGTTCTGTTTATGCTTGTGAATGGACATTCATCTACTAATTAAGGAGTTCAGTCACATTCTGTGTCTTTACACAGACATAAAGGGCTCCCATTTTTCCTGGCTCCCCTAGTTCTGTAAGCCAGAAAGCTCAAAGTAATGCTAAGTATCCAAGAAATTGCTCAAAAACTTACAAATTTGTTTGTCTGGTTAAGACTAAGGCCTTCAATTTCTCTTAGTAGTTATTTAATTTTAATACATTTATTGTGATTGATGAATTAGAGAAAAAAGTCTGGAAGATATATCAAGCATTAGGAAAAACAGTTCACATTTTATTAATGGATAAGCATACTTTTTAAAAATACTTGTCGACCCATTCAGGGATTTGGGTCTTTTTTTCTGTGAAATATATCGTGTTGTTCTGGTTTCATCAACTTCCACAAAGCCTCTCGCAGGAGTGGGACACTGAGGTTAATTGTTCATGTCATTAAGCTCAACATCAGTATTTCCCTCTCCTTTTCAAAGATATTTTTGTGGAGTTTTTTTCTGTGTATTAAGCAGAACATCTAGAAAGAGTCTGCTTGTCCTTGTGTGCTTATGCTTGAGGAGTTAATGCTTCATATTTGGCCCTGAGATTTACATCTGAAAATAATTAAACAGCTATCTAATTTTAGAAGGCCATTTCTGCATGAAGGGTGAGTGTGGACAAATGGAGAATAGTGTTCAACTTTTAAAAACCATCTCATTCTTATTCTTACAAAAGCATGCAACATGTTTCTCCCACTGCGTCTTTTATTGTAGGGATGAACACATTTAATTTCCAGACAAAAAATTCAATCCTGACCCTGCAGCACATCAGGCAGTAAAATGTGGGCGTTGGTGGCACCAGACCTGCAGGTCACCGAACCCTGGTGGCAAGGACAGTGAAGCCAGTCCCTGTCAGCTTCTGGTGGGACAAGAAAGGTGCTTCCTCAGCCAGCACCCACCTGAGACGGACAGGGGGATGTTGGCCAGAAGGCAATAACCACCATCTCTGATCTTTTCACTGGGGGCAACAAGCACAGAGGTGGAGCCCATGCCTCTCCAAGGTGTGATGTTGGGCAGAGCCCTTGAGTATGTTCTAGTGCTTGTGCAGCTAGGAACAGGAGTGAGATAAAACAGAACAGAACAAAACAAAATAAACCAAAGTAAAACAAAATGAAAGAACACAAAATAAAATTGAGTAAACCAAAATAGAAAAAAATAGAATAAAAAAAAATGTAAATCAGAGAGGTACAGTATGCCATGACAGGCAGAGGGAATTCCTATAGGCTCAGCCCAGACAAACCGTGCTGGGAGTGGACACTGCTGCAGAGCATCCACAGGAACAAGCTTTCCCTACTTTCCACAGTGACAGCAAAGCATTCACATTTCCTTAGTTCTGATGCCATGGAACACGATCACCTCTATGTCCCACACTCCTGAAGAGGGGAAAAAGGATAAAGGCTGGAGGCAAAGGGAGCAGAGGCACCTTACCTTGTATTTTGAAGATGACATCAGCCAGGACAGGTGTGTTGAAGAACAGCCTGAGAGAAGTATTATAGAGCCGTTTTAGCTGGTGTGACCTGCAGTCCTTTACAGTGTTTAGCTGAAAAATAAATTGGTAATAAAGTGCTGTCATGTGTGGCAGCCCATAGAAATAAATATTGTGGGACGTCATTTATATGGGAAAATAAACAACAGCCTCTCGCACGCGCATTCCTCTGCAACCACCTTTTATCTTCTAATTTCCTATTCCCTACAGTGCAGCAGCTCTGAGGGGTCTCTTGTTCCCCACAGTCACGCCACAGCTCTCGCCTTGGTGTTCCTGACCTTTGACAAAACTCCCCCATTCAGCCCCACCAGGCAGGCTGGGCTTCATTGGAGTTTTCTGGAGTTCACACTTCTTCATACATTCGCTGTCGAGACCCAACACTGCAGCAAAACGAGTTTTGAGGGCTCTGGGGGTAGCAGGGGACACACATCCACCCCCCAGCACGATGTGTGTACAGAGGCAAGGCAGCTGAAAGTTCTGTGTTTCTTTATACTGCCCTGGAATTGCCTCCGCAGAGGCAGGGGGAGCTCACGGGCTGGAGCACAGACTCCTCTTACAGTAACCTGGTAGTGTCAAGACCCTCCAAAACCCAGTACTCCCAGTTAGTTTTCAATTTTGGTTTTCTTACCTTAAAAATGTATTCTAAGGAACGACATCTAATGCCAAAAGGAACAACATCAAAATCATATTGCTAGATTGTGACAAGTGAAATTTAGCTGAGGTTGAATTTATGATTAAAATATTAAGTTTATCAATTTTTTGGTTTTACTAAGAAAAATCTCAATTCTTTTTTTTTGGCCTCCAAAGAAAAATGCTTGAATGTGAAATAAGAGTACCCTGAAGGCATGAAAAAAAGAATAAAAGAAATGACAACAGCACAGGCTCAGTATCTTAAAAGTCTTCAGGTTCTCCAAGCCCAAACCTAGAAGTGTGTTAGCTGTGGGCACTAAGGTCTGGTAAGTCTAAGAGAGAGTAGTCAGAAGCTGAAAACAGCTCAGTAATTTTTTGATCTTTATATTGTGTTATTCAAAGAGAATCTGAGAGGTTTTCCCATCTAAATCGACAGAAATCATTAGAGCAAGCTCTACATTTTTTAGGGAATGTATAAGCTCCACGAGCAAATGTCTATAAAAACTAATTCTATATTAAAACTAATTCTACATTGTAACTTTTTATTAACTTACTAATATGATATAAGTTACGTTTTTCTTTGAGGTCTTCTACTGAGTGAACAATATTGAGTAATTGACAGCTTTCCATGTCACAACATTTATGCGAGAAACCGCCCCTCTGGATCTACTGCAGAATCCCAACTTTTGGCATATGTTCAGGAGCAAATCTTTCCTGGGCAGCCTCTATTACATGGGAATTAGCAACCCATAATCATATTGCCAGACAATGTTCAAAGCTGTGAACACGACTAATCCTTTTAGAATACCTGCTTGTGTGATTTTTACCAATTACATTAATTCTGCACGTTACATTAGGATAACTGTGTATGTGCCTGCAAACAACCCACTGAAAACATGAAAAGTACAGGCTGTGTAGGCCAAAGTGACTTTAAAACAAAGACTGACGAGAAAACCTTGCCTACTAAACAATTTCTTGAGAACTTAAGTAACTAACGGTGACCCCAAGGGAGCTAGATGTACCTTCCCTGGAGTTTTCAGGATACATTTAACTTTCTCAAGCACATGCTCTGTTTTTTCTGGATCCTTCAACTTCTTTTTTATGTCCTCTTCTAATCGTTCCCACTGGAAAGCACCTGTCACAAGAGCAGGGAGAAATGGATTATACATTGGCAAAGCATGGGCCTCAGCAGGCAGAGAAAAGGTGATATCCATGCCAAACAGGTCCTGCAGAAATGGTAGATTTTTGTACATAAATCACCCAGATCTTTGCTTTTAGGAAGGGCAAGATGCAATTTTTGCACATTAAAACTTCCATGGTACTTTTTATAGTGCAACTAAGTACCAACAGACCAGAACATCTCCCTTGCTTTCAAACTCAATTTCTGAATTCCTCCCAGTTCATTCACTAGATAGTGCAGGTAGAGATTCAGAAAAAAAAAAATCCTCAATATTTCAATATTTGTGGAGGTTCTTTAGCTTCTGCCCGTGCTGCTGGCATTGTTCTATGGGTGTCTGAACCAGAGAAACTTGATGCACAGTTACATTCTGAGTCCTCACAGGTAAAACCAGCACACAAAGTTTGCAGCAGAATTTCTGTTATTCTTGTTTTCACAGTCAAAGCCATGATATTCACTGAGGTGTCTCAATAACTTTCTTGGAAAAATGAAGAGAGTTAAAACAAAGATAGTTGATCTTCATTGCATTTTGCTGGAGTAAGTCTCAAAAGCACCATGGGGTTTTGTGGTAACTTTCAGTTCTAACCCAGGACAAGAAGGAGACAGAAATAGATCAAGGTCAGTGACAAGACCAACTCAGCACAACCCTGAAGATGCTGCTCTGCTGTCGAGAGGCTGAATCAGCACCTACAGCAAACGGCATCCTCAGCTCAATCAGCTCCCATCTACATCACACTGGTGAGTGTTTATAACCTCAGGGGCATCATGTCACAGCCCTGAAAAGCTGAAAACTCCTGATTTGTTCTCTTCTCAGCCTGTACGTCTAGTGCCTTCAAAAGACATGGTCAACTCTCAGAGGCACCAAAAGGCACAATGACTTTTGGCAATGCCCCTCAGGCTGGGAGCTGTGACCTAAAGCAGAGCTCTGCCTGCAACTGCACAGTTTCACAGCTTCTTGGTTGACATAAAGGAAAATAAAGAAGTAAAATTAGTGCGTACAAGGCAGCAGACACAAGTCGTAGATGGTAACAGATGAAGATGTTCACAAAGATGTTTAGACTGGAGGAAAGGAGGCTCAGGGGTGACCTTGTCGCTCTCTTCAACTGCCTGGAAGGAGGTTGTAGCCAGGTTGGGGTCAGTCTCTTCTCCCAGGTAATAAGTAACAGAACAAGAGAGAACAGACTCAAGTTGCACTAGGGGAGGTTTAGATTCAATATCGGGAAAATATCTTCACCTAAAGGATTGTCAAGCACTGGAACAAGGTGCCAAAGGCAGTGGTGGGGTTACCATCCCTGGAGGCGCTTCAAAGATGTGGCACCTCGGGACACAGTTTAAGTGATGAGCTTGACAGTGACGAGTTAATGGTTGGACTTGATAATCTTAGAGATCTTTTCCAACCCAAATTATTCTATGAATTAAAGATACTGTATTTAGCCAGCATCTGCTGAAATTCCAGTTTTAATCCCCTCTCCTTGTCTCCAATAAATAAGAACAACAAAAAAATCCATTCACAGTGAAAAACTTCTGCATCTGTTCTTTACGTTTGTCACTGTTTTGGAAAGAATCGAAAGGGATGCCTTTGATGTATACACTGCAACTGAAAGCTGGAAGATTCTCTGACAGGTTGAAAAATATTTTATAAAGAACAAACAGGTATTTCTACTTCCAGAAAAAAACCCCAGATCTTTCAGCTGAGGATTTCTAAGCAACATCTGAAACGTTAAAAAAAATCAGTGCCATTTGAATAGCTGGCATTATGTCGGTGAGGTCACAGTCTGTACAAACTGGTAACAAAACTCATGCAACACATCAGAGGTCCCCACACTCCAACCACTTATCGCTGTTTTATCTTCAGCAGCACCATACTCAGAAGAAAAACTACTTGAGTTTTCTTAAGTAACTCTGCACTCTTGCCCTTGTGTGTGTTTAGAACCTACAACATTTTAAAAGACTAGGATCTGAAACTGACTCAAACTCCAAATTTTTTTGGCAAAATTTTGAATGTTATTGATGTTATCTTATGGAGTAATTTAATTTAGGCCCATTAGATCTGGAATGACAACTAATTTAATCTTTGTTAAATCTAGGTGATGGTCTTTTTTCATTGTCCATAATAATCACAAAGGATAAAATAAGGTGTGGAAACATGGCGAAGCATCATCTCACAACAGCAACACCATGTTCCTTAGGGTAATGCACATACTCCTCCATGAGAGGATAAGAAATGAGTAGCCAGACCTGTTCCCAGCAGGTACCTGAATAAATGAAGTGGAGGATATCTGGGAGACAAGAGCAGAAGACAGAATCCTTCACCACCACCCTGACTGGTGGGACACAGGGTGGGACACCACGGGGGGACGAGGGGAAGGGATCCCCCGCCTCCACTGCAAAGAGACTCTGTGCCAGCTGCATGATGGAGGCGTCGTGGGCGTCGGAAGGGCTCTTCACCCCAAACAGCAGCATGAAGAGGTGGCTGACGGAGCAGAGGATGATCTTGTGAGCCTCCACTGCTGTGCTGAGGTCCTCGGGGTAGAAGGCCACATCTGCACACTGGCAGCAGCAGAGCAGGTTGTGCAGGTCCGCGTTGTAGTGCGAGGCTTCGCCCTTCAGGATCGGCATTTTTTCTGCAAAAGAAGTCAGGCTGTAAAACTTAGGCAAAGTGCTAACCACAGGACAACTGACCGTATCAAACAAAGGGCAATTTTTAAAAGAGGTATTCAATGAGAAAATTTCTTATATGCTGTTTGAATATCTTCAGTAAAATACTCTAAAAATGGAAATGCTTAGTACAGTAAATAAGTTAAGAGAGACTTAGTTTAATAGTAAGTGTCTATCCTTCCATGAACCCTCTATAGACAGTTACACTATAAAAAAATGTTGACTGTGTATCCCAAATCTAAGAGATCTGAGCAAATTTCTAGAACACACAAGAAGAGACAATTACAAATTTGGAGGTAACTACTTGTCAGTAATTATTTCACAGCATAGATGCATCAGATGCTCAGAAATCCCATAAAGGTGCATACTTCTCTCCCTTGCTGACACTGTAGAATAGTAATTCATGCTCTAACAACTTTCTTTTGTAATCTGTCCATAAGGCTTTTACGTAAAGATTTTATTAATTCGTGTTTTTGTTATTTCATTAAGTCCACCAGAAAACCACTCCTATTAGTTTTATCTAAAATAAACTAGAAATCCATTGCAATGTTACATATTGCCAAACAATTCTCCCCAAGTTAATTAAACCATCACTAAAAGATTATGCCATATAATCAGAATAGCTGACAATAGATAGCACAGGTCACAGGAGCAATCGTTAGTAAAAAATGCAGTAAAAAATATTAATTGTGCATAGAAAGTGACACACATCAGGAATGATACTAGAGACGGGACATGAGGGAGCACCTGGCTGTTCAAGCTGAGGTGGTTGGACTCGATGGCACTTCTGTGTCTTTTTCCTTTTCTTCATTTTTTCAGATGACTTCTGATTCAAACTTTGGATCATAAAATATTCCAGCTAAGATAAGAAATATATTTTTTAAAAAATCCTTGTTATTTAACAACAACCTAGATGTCAAATTAAGGAGTATAACAGGGCTAAAGCTACTGACACTATTAACAATCATCCAGGAGAGTCCCAACACTCCTTAGCAGAAGCTACCGTATTTAGATGGAACTAGCACCATTTAAAAGACTATTTATTAAAATGATAGACACAAAGATATTCAATTTACCCACCTCTTTAGATGCTAATTTTATCTTGTGGAGTGACCTCGTTCAGCTGGGTGTTATCCAGCAAGATAAAAGGACAGGAATACAAGTGGAAAAGTTACTGCGGTGTGTCTTAGGGCTTTCCTAAACCTTCCTAGTTAAAACCAGAGCAACCTTGGTACTGCTAATTCAGACAGCATCATAGAATCATAAAATCCTAGAATGGTTTGGCCTGGAAAGCACCTTGAAGACCATCAGGTTCCAATTCCCCTGCCCTGGGCAGGGACACCTTCTGCTAGACCAGGTTGTTCCAAGCCCTGTCCAACTCAGCCACTTCAACACTTCCAAGGATGGGGCACTCACAGCTTCCCTGACCGTTCTGTTCCAGTGTCTGACCACCCTCACAGTGAAGAATTTCTTTCTAACTTGCATCTTGCACCTGTGGGAACTTGTACTTGGTGAAAGGGCACACAGGGTGCCTCCTCTGGCTCTCTGAAGCCCTCACACCAATCATGAACCTTCTGCATATTCCAGCCTGCTTACAAACCAGCAGATTCTCACTCACCACTCCTCCAAAGTATTTCTGTATGTAGAAGTCATTAAGAGTATGCAGTTCAAGGTAAGTGGCTCCGAGTTCCTTTGCAAGCTGAACTCCCTCAGAGGTCGTGACACAGCTCCTCCTGTCTGAAGTGCACAGGGGACAGGTGCAAGGCACTCCTGGGGTAAAAGTGATAAAAGACGCCATTTTGGCCAAATAATGCAGAATTTTCAGATTCCTAAATAACTGTAAATATATCTTAGTTTGAAGAGAACAAAGAGGAAAATGAAAACTTAGCAATTTTATAGTAAGAAATCTGCAATTACAGAAAAAAACCCCAACTTTTTATTAATCAGTTCAAAATACTAGTCACTCTACAAATCTCAGTACACACTACATTAGCGCTACTTTATTGGTTTTGTTAAGGTGAAAAAGTCCAGCCAGACTTCCAGAAGCCAAGTTTGGCTTTGGCTCAGTACCTTTGCATGCCCGAGTCTTGTACTAGCCTGCAGATGTTATCATTCATGAATGTCACCCTTAAACCCGTTGAGTTATTGTGGCCTGTCCATGCAGGAAGCACACACAGAAATGGAAGAGGAGAATTTCCACTCCAGACCAACCTGTGATGGGTATGTACATACTGCAGGATCTGATTCATATTTTACATATATTTTTTTTTAAACCAAATCAGGTACTTTTAAGATTTTGCCAGTTAAATGTTAAAAATCTTTTAACCATACTGAGTCAGCTTTGCTTAATGACAGTAAGAACCTGCCAGCCATGGATGTGCTTTCAAATGTGCTGTGCATGCTCCACGTTAATGTCCTCTGCCTAGACCTATGGATAACATGTAATAAAACAGCTTTTTCTTTTTTTTTAATCATTTGTTTTGGCAGCACCATTTACCACTATGGAGGATTAAGATCTTAGTAATCTGTATGAGTGAACTGCTGTGTTCACAAATACCTCCTAGAAACAAAAGGGTCCTGTGTGTGCACAGCAGTTTGCTCTGACAGGTCCCAGGGCAAACCCAGAGGTCCAGCCTGATGTCTGCCATGGCCACATTATTTAGGGAGGAAGACAGAAAAAAAACCTAAGTGGAAAAGGAAAAAAACCCAACCCACCAGAGGACTCACTCAGTTTGGTGATAGCCTGTGCTAAAATACAAAGTGTAAGACAACGGTTGGGGAAGACAAACAATTTACCAAGACCTTGCCTTTAGAATGGGAGATTTATTACTCCTGTATAAATCAGAGCATAAAAGGTTTTGGTCATGATCGGTGAATTACTAAATGGAAGAAAATAAATATTTAATTGATATGAAGCTCTTTAAATGTCCTGTATCAGTCACTGAGCTAAAAGATTTATAAGTAGGCTCCGGCAAAACTGAGCATTCCATCCACAGAGGACATACTCATATGGATAAATATTTCTATGTACCTTATAAAACAAATGTTTACATCTACACCCATCATGTCTCTTACTCATTAAAAGGAGAGACGCTCAGAAACGCTTGTTTTAGTCAAGTGTCTTAAAGCAAAAGACAAGCCAGGCTTGTGTTTTTTGTAAATTGCTTTAGGAAAAAAATCCTGGAGAATTCCAAGGCTTTTCCCACCCACTCCACAGTGTTTGCAGACTGCTGGATATAATTTTAATCTCATACACTAGAGGTACTTTATACCTAAATGTATGTTGCTTAATCCAAATGACTGGATTTAATCCCCATGCGTGATGGCTCCACAAGAAGAGCCGTTGCAGAGGTCAAAGAAGGATAGGTTGCCTTTCATCACCGGGGTTAATTAAGCACAATGTTCTTGCCAATACATCAGTCTACAGAGCCAAAATACGTGTGCATATTACTGTCACCCTGACAGACTAATTGTTTCTGTTAGCAGCTTGGAAAAACAACCGGCTTCTATTGAAATTACACTATACCCAACTTCAAAATGAGACTTTATCTGTTGTTACAGGCGGCTGGATACATACCATTTTTTCTTGCACCAATAGCAGAAATTATTACTGGAACTGAGCAGTGGTTTAATGCTTTTTTTACCATTGGCACATAGCTGTCCTTTAGTTCTTGAAATGAAGTCTTGTCATTGACAGAGTATTTAATCACAATAATATCAGCTCCTCCAATGAGCCTGCAGGAGGTGTACCAGTCACTGTCAAATATATCCTAAAAAGAAAAAAAACACCGATCAAGAATTTACTGTCTATAAAGAAAAAGATGAAATATTCGATAATTCTTAATGCAAAACTTCACATAAGTGTTTTTGTCTGATTAGATCTGCAACAATGAGCAGAATTCAGGCTTTGTAATTTCCTTGTATGGAGAGCAAGTTATTTGTTATAATAAACCATAAATATTTTCCATGAATTCAGGAATTCTGCAAGAAGAACTAAAAATAGGGTTTATCTGGGAGTATTCTTTCCAGGAAGGAACTTCGCTGGTTTGATTACTTAACTTTAAAATTGTTATTTAGGAAATAAAAGCACCTTCAGTGGAAGAGGTTTTCAGCAATTCATACAAAAATTTTATTAATCACATTTCCATTTTAGGGAAAAGGTTACATGGAACTATCCTCTATGTACCTATGAACTGTTAAATACAAACTTAATAATTCAGTGTGATTTTTACGTGCTTCACAAGAGCTTCCACATAGCTTTACCAGGTGTTAATGTCTTTGGGATAAGGACTTCAATCACATACCTAAACTTCCTTTTTCAATTTCACATTCAATTTTTCATTGCTCCTGCTGAGGACTTAACCTCTAAAATTGTTTGATACTGTGTCAATTTCCAGCTGTGCTGTATCCACATGCAATATCCAGTTATTACTTGTGTGTTTGTCATGGAACTGTGATTCCACAATTTCTTTTTCATCTGAAGCTATCTCATAAATACCCAGGGAAGCCTTGGCTTTGAATGCATGATGCTGAATTGAAAACTCTTCAGAGAAATCTGGAACTGGTCCAGAGAACCGAAAAACAACTCTGATAACCCAAAACACAATCGCCTCTTAGAACAGAGATTTTCTTTTTTTGCTCTTTATATACTTAAATGGGGCTTATGAGAGAGATGGAGACCAACTATTTGGCGGGGCCTGTTGTGATAGGACAAGGGGCAATGGTTTTAAACTAAAAGAGGGTAGATTTAGGTTGGACATAAGGAAGACTTTTTTTACTTACTGGAGGGTGAGGCCCTGGCACAGTTTGCTCCAAGAAGCTGTGGGTGCCCCATCCCTGGCAGTGTTCAAGGCCAAGTTGGATGAGGCTCTGACCAATCTAGTCTACTGGAAGGTGTTCCTGCCCATGGCAGGGGGGGTTGGAATAAGGTGATCTCTAAGGTTCCTTCCAACCCAAACCATTCTGTGACTCTGTGATTCTACAGTAGCCCAGCGTATCATGAGGCAAAACTAGAAAAACTTGGGATCTCAAAAATGGAAATTAGCAGTGATGAAAAAAAGATGATGTGAAAAACAGGAATAAATGAGCACAGAAGAAGTGACAAAAGGGCAGGACTCAACGTTTGAGTTGGGGCGATCAATGTGAATTTTGAAAAGCAAGTCACAGAAATAAAAGCGTTACAAATGGGAGTCAAATACATAAAAGATTAGTAGTACCAACAACTGACGTGGCTTGCATTGTCAACATAACTATTTTTGATCATTTCAAAAGGGTCATTGTTTGAAATATGGTGAGGTAGCTGCAATGCTCTTAACTACAAGAAGTAGCATGACCTTGATGGAAGTCAAAGTCAGCAAATATTTGCCTAAACTGTGAGTGTACATCATTCCCAATTCAGGTCCTGACTTCACAAAAAAGTAAGTCAGGAAATAAATTATAGCAGGCATTCCCATTGATCTCTGTAATAGAAGCTTTTGTTCTGCAATAAGTAAACCACAATTAGCAATTTATCAGGAATAGCTCTTAGATGATTAACCGTGTTGACAAGAGAGGAGGTCAAGTGTACTGCTCTTGATATTTGTTTTTTTGAAACAACTCCGTTGAAGACTATTATAATCCCAGGCTAAGAAGACTCTCAACTAGCACTTAATACAATCATTAGGCCCAGTTAATAATATCACATTTGCACCTAAATGCACCTTTAGCACCTCTAGCAGTAAGACTACCAGCTACAGTGCTTCGAGACAGCCTTCTAGATGGACATTTGGAGAACTTGAGCACACAAGCAGGCAAAAAATGAGAGTTTTCAAGGGACAGCTTCTGTACATTTTCGCTGACGAAGATGTCACTGGGGAGTTTTTAATAGAGTTTTATACATTTGGCACAACAAAGGTTTAATGGAAAAATACAGTACAACCCAAAAAATAACATTGAATATTTATCTGTTCTGTTCTGTTGGCAGACAGAAAGCACATCTGTTCCTTCGCAATTTCCTTCCAGCTGACTCTCTTCAAGATCAGCTCAGGTTTGCACCTGCTCGTCTCTGCAAGATTGGAGACGAGCGGTGGTATCATGAGCAAAGCGTAGGGCACAGGTGCACAAAACCACGGTTTTTGCACAGCTTTAAACATGAGTAATAAAAAATGCTTATGGAAACTTCTTATGGAATTTAATGTGTATATTTTTTACATGTATGATATATGATGTCATACATGTAAAAAATATATTAGTACATTGTTTGTATGTTATTTTTGTCATGTATTTGTATATTGTTTTTCACTCACTCCATTGTACAACAGAGCTAAATCTCATGTGCTGGGAAAATCCTCCAAAATATCTCTGACAATGGGTTATTTGCACAAGTCATCCCTGAGGCAGAGCATCTGGAGCCTCCTTCATTATCACTTTTAGAGAACCTTGCATGCAAAAATGACAGAGGGAATTTATTCAGATGATGAACAGCAGTTCAGATTCAGGAATAACCTTAATTTCAGGTTCCATCCATGACATTTGTGTAACAGCTACTCCTCATCATGCTTCCTGCTCCGTTTCCCAAGTCAGCTGTTGGCAAAAAGAAGTGACTGCACAGCTAAGGTTATTTTAATATGACCTTAATAATTATAATTATAATTATACTTCAGATGTTGTTCTACTCAAGACATATTAACAAAAAGCTTCATTCTTTCCTTGCATGCCTTCATTCTAAGTGTCTCATAACATATTCTTGCCATTAGTAAATTATACTTCTCAAGATTCAGTGTTGAAAATAAAGCTTTCAGAGGCATTGAAGATACGACTTTCCTACAAAATCACATGATCCCTCAAGACAACAATACTTGCTTTGTTAAAAATGAATATGAATGCCTTTTTGGAATGGCAGTGGAATTCCTCACACAAGTGTTCTTGCAATGCCCAAACTCTTTCTGAAAGCTGCTCGTAAGTGTCCCCATGACCACCCAGCCTAGCCCTTGATCTGAGGCAGCAGCAATGCCAACCACTCTTTGTGGGGACGAGGGCGCCTGGCCACGCTGTAGGAGTGTTCCCCTGGGATTTGCCCAGGATCCAAGAGAGCTGCATTGGGAATATTGCAGAGTTATCCCTCTCTGTGATCCATTTACAGATCCAATCTCCACTACCAAAACCTTCTTCACACTGATGCTCTCCACACCACTTATCTGGGGCCTTCTCCATTTTTTTTCAAGATTCCTCTGCAATTTCTTATCAGGTCTGTAACAGGGCAAATTTTATGGGCAGATTTACTAGTCCCTTGAACTTACTCAGATAAGTAATCTGCAGCACAGATGGAAGTATCTCCTGCAGAAATCCGCCTGAAAATCCCCCCCACAAAACAAAGGAAGCTCATTTTGGCCTGTGTCATCTTCTCATAAATTAATTTAATACTATTTTTTACCAGGATATGATCATTTGTTGTAAATTGCCACTTCAGGCATTCAAGCTTAAAAATGAGAAGGGATGACACTCTGAAAAATGAGAAGTTACAAGCTGTCATTTTTTACTGAAGCACTAATTTGTCTCGATTTCTAAAAATAGTGAATAAAATCTAATCAGATTCCTTTACCTTTAGGCATGATAAGGGCTGGCCAGCCTTGGCAGCACAAGGAGCACAAGAATTCTGATAAAGAGGAAAAAGCCAGACAGCTACGCTATGGATGACACCGCTGACATAAGAAAGCTCACAGTGTTCAAGTTACTATTCCTGTTGGTGCAGTAAATAAAAAAGCAGACAAGAAAAAATACAAAAAGACTCAGGGAATGAGAATGTTGTAAAGGAGAATTAGGAAGAAAAAAAATCACAGAACAGCTTTTCAAAACTGCAGTTAATATATTTAAGTTGCAGTTAATATATTTATGTACTAGTGAGCCCCATGGAGGTCTGCAGCTCTGTGCAAGGCTCTGAGCAGACTCAGCAGAGCATCCACACCTTTACAAGTACCTAATCCAGCACAAGGCAATCTCCAAAACCCAGCTGCTCTATTTTCCCCTTTTGTAACATTTCTGTGCTTGATGATGTCAAAAATCCTCTAGAAACTGAGCAGTTTTTATAAAATACGGGAAAGTAAAA
>VZTA01018355.1:26862-51278 GCA_013398855.1 Mohoua ochrocephala
GGAAAAATAAACCCAAACAAACCAAACATAAGCCACAAAACCAAAACAAACAACCAAAACCAAGTGGCTCTCAGAAGAAAAAGTTAAAAAGGGCAACAAGACCCCCAGGCCAGGACAGAAACACTCACATATCCTTAGGGTATTGCTCCAAGCAAGAGAGGGGAGACAAAGAGTTACCGCAAGTAGGGAACACTTAGAAAGAAGTTTTTATTTTGCCATTTGTTTTCCAACACTGTAATTAAATGAATCAAAACATGAATTACAGCTTCTATTCTGTGCTTAATTCTGGACTAGAGGAAGATTCACTTGCCATCAGATATTAAAAATTGTGCCTGCATTTTTTTCTGCAGAAACATTAAAAAATTCAGTGTTAAGTGGAATTGCAAAATATATGCAAGTCAATAAAATGGCATCTCAGTCCTGAAGACTGTCAAGTCTAATACAGGGTGTTAATTACAGCAGCCTTTTCCAAAGCAAATCTTAAAATTCATCT
This sequence comes from Mohoua ochrocephala, assembly GCA_013398855.1. NCBI lineage: Eukaryota > Metazoa > Chordata > Aves > Passeriformes > Acanthizidae > Mohoua > Mohoua ochrocephala. The sequence continues at coordinate 27,356 of VZTA01018355.1, forward strand.
TGGAAATTACTTCTTGTGAGTTACTAGCTCCATAGAGAGATTTACCCCTCCAAAATCAGAAAAACTGGGACATTCTTGTTCAATAAGCCTTACGGTAGAACAGCTTGAACATGCATTAGGAACTGATCAGCTATTAAAATCACAACATTCAGCAGAGATGTTAGCACACATGTCTTTTCCCTAGTTCTTTATGTCTCCTCTTATCCTAGGTCTGCATTTTTTGAGGAAATGTTTTGAAGCCACGTGATTTACAAGGATGTTGGTGCACTGTGCAGCTGTCCCCTGCATACGGCACACGCCTCTGACAGAGCAGTGCCAGACACAGCAAGCCATAACGGTACACACAGAGAGTGGCACACAAAGAGCAACCTGTCCTTGGAAACGGTGGCATTTTGCTCCCAGATTTTGAAAAGCGTAGTGTTCCACTACTGTCTCTACAGCCCCATGACATCTGCGTGGATTATAAGGTCCCCAAAGTGAGCATATCCATCCTCCCCCCTGCAACTGCCATGGGAAGTAGAGCTGCTCACAACATGCTGTTTTGCGTGTTGGCGAACATGAATTTATCTTTGTAATTTCCCGAAGACACCTGAGCTGCTGACCCTGAACTGCAGTCTCAAAAGGCTGAGCAGTGTCCTGGGCTGACAGACAGGTGCAGCAGCAGACTGAGACTGAAGAAAACTAAACTGCACCACAATCTGCCATACAAAAGGGTCCCCCCACTCTCCGTGGCGCTCTTCTCAGTAAACTCACATCAACACTGCTTTTCCGGACTGATGGCTGTGGAGGACAAAGAGCAGCTGGGCACCCTTGAGTTTTGAGACTCACAACTATCAGTGTACTCAGTTGCCAAGTTTGTGTCTAGGACTGTCTTGTCTTAATCACATAGATTTAATCTAGATGAGGTACAAATCCCAGGTGAAACACAAATCCGCCTTTGTGCTCAGATGGTAGAGGCTGAAATACTGCACGGCCCGCCATACCACCACCTCTGTGTGTTGGTAACATGCAACAGGGATCCTTTTCCATGCGGAACATGACTTGAGGCAACATCTGTCAACATTTTGAGTTGTTCTGTGCTGTTTCCCCAGGCTAGCAGGGGAGCAGCCCTGAAAAAACCACTGCGACTGTAGTAAGCCTCAAGCACCCAGCCTATGGGAAACAGTCCTGTTCTGCCTTACTCTAGCAAGGACACTGCTGCACGCATGACAAATAACCTCCTGCAGAGTCCAGTCCTGCTATCTGAGATCTCTTCTATGAAGAGAAAAATGCTAATTTGTCCTCAACACTCTCAACAGTATATCTCCTGCCTCCTTTAGCTGACAGAGGGGAAAAAACCTGAGGCCTCAGAAATGCAATGACTCAGACAATAACAAGCTAGCTTTTGAAGGGCAGAAATTATAAGGTCTCCAGAACTGAACAACCTCATTTTGCAGAAAGGCAAATGCAATTAAAGCAACGTAAAAACACGTCACCTGTGTCTCAAATCTACGTCCTTCCTTCCCCTTCTCCATCTACCCCCGCTTGCCTTCCCACCTCCTTTACCATCCTCCATTCCTCTGAAACAGCCTTTTGAAGTCCTACAGACTTCATTTATATTCAGGAGATTTTAGTCTTTGCTGCGCTCCGGTGACTCCAGCAAGCTGCACGTGCAGGTCACATGCAGCTTCACAGATTAGAAACAGGATCCCCCAGTCCATCTGAACTGGTGTCTGTAAGCGCAGCTGGAAAAAAGAAATAAAGAACAGAAGGACGGCTAAACTGGATTGTTCAGTTTCAAGACTGCCAGCTTCTGATCGTGCATTTCATGGAGCTGTTATGGTTCCTGCAGATTCTTCCAAAGGTTTCCCTTACAGGAGTACAAAAATCACCCAAAGGGATAGAATTATGGAGCTGAAACTGATTATTGTTTTAATTTCTAAAAGCTGGTAAGCTGATGGGTTTTTTTTTTAAGGCTACTAAGCAGTCATTAAATATGTTTTAATTTAGATTATCAGTATCATTTCTTACATAATCATTGATCTGCTCACACTCATAACTAAGTTTTCTCACTTACTAACAAAAGTGCTGACAACTTGCAACAATGCCAAAATCTTTTTTTATTTACCATCAGATAAAGTTAATAATGTTAAGATGTGATTATTCTTTGTAAGATAAGTAAAATTACTCCCTACATTATATTTTGCAAGCTATCAAATCTTTTAATCTGTCATTTTTCAGAGCTGGAAAACTTAGTGCCTGTTTTTTTACAGAAAAATAAAGTTTTATTTCATTGTTGACAAATATTTGGAGAGCGAGCTTATGATGCAGTGTCACAAAGAAGGCATTCTTGTTTACCCCTGGATTATCTTTCACAAAATTTCCACTAAGCAACACAGTTGAAAAAACCACCTTCCTTCAGGGGAGGCTGGCAAGGTCTTGTTTACGAGAAACTTTTTGTAGCACCTTTGAGATTTCGCAGCATCTGCCTGGTTACGTTTTATAAGTTTTTACTGTTTGCAGTAATAAAACTATTAATAAAATCCCACATCAATGAAAACCATTTAAAATTAGGATATGTCTTCATTTTACTAAAACAGCTCACACTGTTAAGTGCAGTTACAAAGACCGAGATGGATCTCTTACCCAGACAGGACAGTCGTGTACCACCAGTCTGACATTTCCGAATACGCAGGCTTGATACTCAGTAAAAACTGGGTTTCCAACGTGACTGGCAGACAAGCTGCTGTCGATCTGGGAAATGAGAGCACTTCTCCCGAGATAGCTCCAGATCAGGCTGGGCTGCTGATTGTCCTCAGAAAAACCATCTCTTTCATTCCCAAAAGCTACAATATTAACCGACCTAAAATAAAAATAATAAAGACGAAGTTGTGTTAACAAAGATGAAGGGCAGGGATAAGGGGAAAGAAAATAAAATCCCCTTAAGTCAAAACTAACATATTAATCCTTCCGAATCCTCTTCCCTCTCTAGATTTTAACACCCTCCTGTAATCAACAGCAAAACACATACATGATCTCAAATCCAACAGCAGGGCGGGAGCAAAGCAGAAAAGAAACCTGGAAAGGCTGCTTGCATTGCAATTCCCCGGCGGGCTTGGCTCCTTGTTCCTTGGTGTCCACGCTCAGCCTCGCTGCGGTGACCTCTGGAGCTCTTGCCGCATTCCCTCGGCTGTGGCCAGGCTGGATAACTTGGTGCTGGCTGTTCCGGGCGACGGGCAGCAGCCGCACGCCGGAGCTGCAGCAGCAGCACGGTCAGCAGCAGTCGCAGTAACAGCAGCGGCAGCAGCAGCACTGGCAGCAGCCGGATCAGGATCTGCAGCGGCAGCGGGATCAGCAGCAGCAGGGTGAGCAGCAGCAGGGTGAGCAGCAGCAGCAGGGTGAGCANGATCAGGATCTGCAGCGGCAGCGGGATCAGCAGCAGCAGGGTGAGCAGCAGCAGGGTGAGCAGCAGCAGCAGGGTGAGCAGCAGCAGCAGGGTGAGCAGCAGCAGCGGCAGCAGCCCAGGCTCTGGCGGCCGCGTTGCTCCGCCGCTGTCGGTGGAGGAGAGGCAGCGTCCGGCCGGGCGGTCACGGCCATCGCATCCTGACGTCAGCGAGCACCGCAGACGCGATGGGCAGAGCGAGATGACGTCCCCAGAGCAGGTGCAGCCAGGTGAGCAGGGAAAGGCTCTGGAGCAGAGCCGTGTCCCACCCGCTTCTGTTCCTGCTTCTGCTGCCGCCCCGCAGGAACAGAACCAAAATCACCGCACCAGGGGACGGTGCCACCACTTGCCTGCACCAGGGGAGAGACCTGGGATTGTCACAGCCAAAGGAAAGAGCAGTGTGAAGATCCTCTCTTAAAGTATTTTAAGCATTTTAAATTTTTTAAAAAAAATTTACATAGTACATATCTTTTCAATATTAGGCTGATAATTTCTTAAATGCCATGGAGACTTTTCAGTGTTCATGGGACTTTTAAAGCACTATTTTCCAAAAGGGTGATCTCAAATTGTATTAAAACAAACACAAATCACAGAATCACAGAATCGCAGAACGGTTTGGGTTGCAAGGGACCTCTGAAGATCATCTAGCCCAACCCTCAACGTAGTGTCACCTACAGAGGTTACATAGGAAGTATACCAAATCTCTTCGAAAAATACCATGTTTGCTGTCAGATACCACTGCATACACTAAAATAATTTTTAAAAAAAAGTAAAAGTATTTTAGGCATACTAGATGATAAACAATACTCTGTTATGTGAACACATGCTGCTGTTAATCCCATGGGCAAGAACTCATTGAAAACAGGACTTGATACGATTATCAACAGAATAATGAATAGAGCTTTGCTTGCAACAATCCATACTTTGAGACAAGTACTATTCCACTATTTGCAAATGTAGGAGATGCCATTTGATGTCAGTGCCAAAGTTTTGTACCAATATAGTACTGAATGACAAGACTATTTTAATAAAATGTAAATATAAATATCTGCTAGTGAATTATTTTTATTTTATCATAAATTCTACAGGGGCTACTGAAAAAAACCCCAAAAAACCAAAGAACAAAACAACAGATAATTTACCAACCTGTTTGTTTTTACACGTTTTATCCCATTCCAGCTTCTGTTTTTCAATCTACCTTTGCTCTAGAAAACTAAAAGACAAATGACAAGTGGAGGTTGTGGGTTTTTTTCCTCCTGCAAAAAAAAAGTTAGAATACATGTTTCTTAGGTAAGTTTAAAAAAGTATCACAGGAAAACACTGTTTTTTTCCTCAGGTGATCCTCCAGCTGTGATGTATCACCCTATACCTCCAAAGCCTCAGTGGTGTCCAAACACTGGGTGTATGATGTTGCGAGTCAACAGACCGTTCAAAATTTTGCAACCATGGCTATTTGTGTACTTTTTAAAGGTCACTGAAGCTCCCTTGGAATTCTTAAATTTGCACTTGCAGTGATCTACCCATCGAAAATGAGGAAACCTTTAAGAGAAAAGTTCTTCACATCACTCCTGAGCCTGACCTGGTATGGTTAAATGCATGAACAGCTAAACACCTAAATAAATGTGCACGTGCATACACATACACAAATATGCATACACAGACTTATATAAGCATATGTTTAAAAAACATGTATGCATGCATATTATAAATACAGCACACATCCTCGTGCAGATATGGACTCACATATAGATAGTTGTAACACCGAGAAAAAACGGACAGGTAAATAAGGCAGTAATAATGAGGAGTGACCCAATTAACTCAAACTCCAATTAACATAGCTTATTCATTGCTGCAGAGCAAGTCCTGCCCAGGGATGCCAAGGGCAGGGGTACCAACCGAGATGGAGGGTCACAGAAAACACTTGTTTTCCTCTCACTCCTTCCTTCAACCACCTGGGAAGCTACTTGGGACTGACAAAATATCATCTCTGGCAAAGTATGCAGATGGTGGATGTGAGATTCATCTCAGCCGATGAACAGCACTTAACGCTTACAGACTAAAATACATTGAACTGTTTTAGTGTTTTCCAACAATCAGAAGACTGAAAACGATATTTAAGGCAAGCATTAAAATTGGATGAGAATGCCGTCTGTACTCCTGTCAAAGTAGATCCATAACCCCGTTTTTGCTTGCATTGCTCAGGGATTGTGTAATACATTTCAAATAAACAAACAAACAAAACAGGAAAGGAAATGAGTTCACTTTGGCAGGATAATAAATACCACAAATAGGGAAGTTGCTTGGCACCCCTACCCTAGATGCATTCTGCCAATTACATGGGCACTGCAAGGGAAAGCCGTAAGATTGTTTAACTGAGAGGATTACAGAAGATTGCTTGACTGTTCTCTGTTTGGCAATCGGGAAGTTGAATACCCTGTGATCAGCAAACCCTTCAGCCAGCAGGCATTTGCCATTGCTGCTGACAAACAAAGACTAAAGTGCAGAAAAGGGAGTCTTTGGCAGGTTCCAGGAAACAATCGCATATTCGGTCTTGTGTAGTTTGCACTGGAACATTATTGTTTTGTTTCAAACCATTTCCGTTGTAGCGTTCCAGTGAGTACCTCAGACAAAGCACTGAAAACAAATACACAGTCGTTAATGACAAAGGGGAAGGGAATGATATTGCCAGTGCAAGGAGATAAGTGCAGGCAAGTCAAGGAGGAAGATTTTTCCCTTGTGGAAGCTGTAGCCTGACGTGCACTGATCCAAGCAGGACTATCTAGCCTCTGTGTTCCGGACAGTGAGGACATTTAATATACCTGAAGTCAAAGTCGTTGCCAAACCTGCTCATTAGCTGAGTCTGCACATTGCACAAAGCTGTTGCTGCTGCTGCTGCTGCTGCTGCTGCTGCTGGTGTGATCAGCTTCAGGTGCAAGAGAAAACGTGTTGTTCTAGGAGATGTCAATTTCCAGGTGTTTTTTTTTTCAAAGATAGAAGATAATTCCAAATAACAGCAATACACTTTGCTGTATGGAGCTGTTTCCTCCTAATACTGCAAAAAACAACCTGTGATAGGCTTGGCTTTATTGGTGCTTGTCCAGACTAGACATGGCTGCTGCAGGATCTGCCAGCCAGGACCCGCTGCTCGGACAAAGCACCAGCAAACAAAAAGGAGGTTTTCTGTTGTTGCAGCCATCTGCCACATCCCCACCAACAAAAGCCATCTGTGTGTGGGAAATGAATGGAGGGACAGTGTCCAGGACCAGTAGTGTTTATCAGCATAACCATGCCAGAAAAATCATGTAGTGTTGCTCAAACTTGGAAGCAATTTTTTTGTTTCCACACGTAAATCACAGAATGGTTTGGGATAGAAAAGGACCTTAAACATCATCAAGTTCAACCCCACTCTGCATATTCAAGTCTGTTTCAAGGATGGCACAGGCACTCACAGCCAGAGCCCAGTGTCCCTCCAGCCGTACAGGTTTCACTGTTGACTGCTTTCTGGAGGTCATAGGTGGAGGCATCAAGAAAAAAATGGCTCAAATTCTAAGGCTTTTGTATCAAGTTGTGGAATGGGTATCCTTGGAGATATTCAAGGTTTCACTGAAGAAGTCCTCGCACAACCTCAGCCCTTTAGACACACTTGGAGAGGAGGTTGGGTTAGGTGACCTCCAGAGGTCCCTTCTGACCTGAATTATCCCCTGACTGCACAAATCTCCTCCTTCCTGGAGAGTGACCACTAAGCCCTGTCCCTCACTTCCTCTTCTTACACCAGCTTTCAACTCCAAAACCAACCTCTCGTCCAACCTTGTGGCAACTTATTTTCTTTACAAAGTTTAATAAGCTTTGCAAAAAGCTTCTCAAAGGCTTTTTGAAAATGCAAGAGGATTATTATGCCCACACGACCCTCTTTATTGGCATGCTTACCACCCTTCCTCCAGAAGCCAGTGATGCTGGACTTCACTGGAGGCTCTCCAGCAGCTTCCCAACAGACTGTGTTCATCCTTGGATCTCACTTTCTGTCAGACTATGTCATCTCACCAGGAGTGGTAGCTGCTCCCACTGCTTTGGCATTCTCCACGCCCTGCTAAAAGAGTTTTTGAATATATTGGTGGCCTCCAATGATACACAGACCCCAGACACAATTATTATTTTTTCCTTGTCACAGCTTCTGATGACTGTTTTCAAAAATTTTATCTAATCCTGCCTATTTATTAACATCTACTTTTACTACTTCTTTTTTCTAGCCTTAGTGTATCAGATCAAGTAATGCCCGCGCAATATTGAAAAAAAATTTGAAGTGGGTGCGAAATGATCTGATGGGAGAACAAGGAGAAAGAAAAACATCACTTTTAAATTTAAAACCAGATCCAATTTGTGGCAGAATACAGCTGTGCAAGCAACTGGTAAGGTATGAAAAGCTGCTAGCCCTGTGAGGGTGAGATGTGGACAACAAGAGCCAGGTCTGCTGCTGCAGATGTCCTACACAAGAACTGCCCTACAAGCTTTCTGCCTTTGGAGGTGAAAGAAACAAGGTCCCGTGCCATGAGGAGGGGACCCGTGTGGTGCCTAAATGCACCAGCCTGCTTCAGAGATGAAGGGCTGAAAGCACCCCATGATGCGGAAGAAGAACCCCCACTCACACTGGTGAAAATCCCCAGCTGTAAATGCAGAGTTGCACCCTGCAATTCTCTTGTCATAGTTTAACAAGTGTTATTAATTGCATCAGAATGCAGGCCAAAGGATCAAAAAAAAGTCATTTATATGTTGTTTCTGCTGTTTTAGAAAGGCAAGCCATTGCCACAAGGTGGACATGGACCAACATGTCATGCAGAGGAGCATCACCCCCACCCCAGCCTGCCCTGGCTCCCCTCCCAAGGCTTGTTGGCTCGGACTTGTGCTGAGGCTGAGCTGCAGGGAGAGATGGGCATGGAGCAAGCACCACAAAGAATGGGAAAGTGGCACGTGATCCTCACTAGAGAGAATGGAAAGGTCCCTTCTAGGGACCTTCTAGCCTGGCCACACGTACTGATCAAACCCCTTCAACAAATCTCTGCTGCCTGGGTGTCCTCTCCCACAAGGTACTCAGAAAGGTACCACCCTGGCCAGAGATGCTGCTGATATTTGGGGGCAGGGAAGGGATGGCATACACTCAGCATGTTTTGAAAGTTCTGAGCTATTTTAATCCACCTTATGATCCCCCAGATAAGCACTTAAGACTGAGTGACCCAGCACGTGAATTTCACAGGGAGAAGTGCCTCAAACTACTGAATGTGCTCCTGCAGAAGCTCTGCCCTCTGCCTGCCTACGCTTTTTTTCAGTAATGTCTAAGTTTCTAGCTTTTCTTACTAAAATCATGTTTCCACTTTTTCTTACTAAAAACATATGACAGGAGTGCAGATAGCATTCATCAGCTATGGTAAATGAAAATTATCTAATAATGTCAGTAAAACATATGAGTTAATGTCCATTTTAAGGGCACAAAATTAAAGAAAAAAGATTATACTTATATATACAAATATCTGCCATAGACTCTATGCATTCACTTATCAAAGTAGTAAGGTCTCAATGAATCATAAATAGGTCTTCATCAGGAGTAAGTTTCCTGTTCGAAGTTGCCTTCTAACCCTTTTTTTATACAACTGCACTTTTCCAGAATCAAAAGACATAGCACATTGTTAGTTAACTTTCATTATACGGATGTTAAACATCTGCCATTGGATGGCCATTTCATATTTTAAAAAAATATTTAAGAAAACCCTTCAGTTTAATAAAATTCACAGATCCAATTCAGAGTTAGACTCCCAATCATCTGTTTCCTTTTTAATTTACTTTCCTGATTTCTATTTTCTTGTTTTCCTTTCTGTTATGATTTCACCGCTACTTTCTAGTTTTCAGCCTCCTCTTCTGTCTGCATACCTGTAAATACAGGAGCAATTATCAAGGCAGCAAGAGAGGATGAACGGTGTGTGATAACGGAATGTTTTTCATGGATTTGAATGTTGTCCTTTCTGCCGTCAGAAATTAACTTAATTTTAGCCTTGTAGCCTCTTGCATTATCCTGCACTCTCGTATTGCTTATTCCAGAAGGGCAGCCCTCTCTCAAGAGGTGTTTGGCTGCTTAGAGCATTTGCTGCATCACAGCTCTGTATGCGGTGTGAGAAACGGCATGTGATAAAAGGACAAGAATAAAGGTGTCTTTATAAATGGGTTATTCATGTCCAGCCTCTCATCCACCAGCATTCACCAGCATCCATCCTTCTCTGCAGGGAAGGATGCTCTTGAGGATTTCTTCTCCAGGTCTGTGCTCACGCCTGGGATTGCCCTGACCCAGGTGCAGCACCAGCACTTGGCCGTGTAGAACCTCATGAGGTTGTCATGGGCCCACGTCTCAAGCTTGTCCAGGTGCCTCTGGATGGATCCCATCCTTCTGTTGTGTCAGCTGCACCAACTCACCTTCGTGTCATCTGCAAAAGTGCTGAGGGTCCACTCAATCCCACGGTCTGTGTCATCAGTGAAAACAGTAAAGAGCACTGGCCCCAAGACACAGCCCTAAGGGACACCACTTGTCACCAGCCTCCACCTGGACACTTGGCCGTTGACCACACCTCCCTGTCTGCATCCACCCAGCCAATTTCTTATCCATCAATTAGTCCACCCTTCAGTTGCATGTCTCCCCAATCTGGACATGAGGATGCCCTTACAGAAGTTTAGGTAGATGACACTAGTCAGTCTTCCCTTGCCAGTCGTTGCAGTCACCCCACCACAGAAGGCCACCAGATTGGTCAGTAGTCCCCTGGGTCTTCCTTTCTCCCTTTTTTAAAAACGGGAATGATGCTTCCATTTTTACAGTCACTGGGGACTTTGTCTGACTGCCGTGACTTTTCAAGTATCACAAGAGTGTCCTGGTAACATCATCCCTCAGGGCACTGGGATGCATCTCTCCAGGTCCCATAGACTTGTGCCCGTTCAGTTCCATCGGGTGCTCTGGAACTTGGTCTTCACTGACAGTGGGGAGGACTTCACTTCCCCAACCCCACCTGCAGCCTCGGGGAATCCAGAGACGCAGGAAGCCTGACAGCCCCTGAAGTATGAGGCAAAGAACTCACCGAGTACCTGAGCCTTCTCCATCTCTGCTGTTGCCAGTTCTCTCTTCTCATTTATCAGGGGGTACACTCTCCTTGGCCTTTTTTTTCTGACTGATGTCCTTATAGAATCCATTCTTCTTACTCTTCGTACCCTTTGCCAAGTCCTGTCTCATTTTTGCCTTGGCTTTCCTGATCCCATCCTTACACATCCAAACAGTATCCCTGTATTGTCCCCTGGTCACCAGTCCCTGCTCCCACTGGCAGTGTGTTTCCTTACTCCTCAGTTTCAGGAGCAGATCCCCACTTATCTGTGGTGGTTTCCCTTCTGCCTTGCTTGATTCTTTACACACCAGCTTGGAAAGATGATCTGTTCCAAGAAAAGTCGCTTTAAAGAGTTGCCAGCTCTGGTCAGGTCCTCTGCTCCTAAGGACAGATCCCAGCGGATCTCACCCACTAATTCTTTGAACAGCTGGAAGTTCGCTCTGCTGAAGTTTAGGGTCCTGACCCAGCTCCTTGCCAGACCAATGTTCTTCGAGGTCAGGAGCTCACCTAAGGCAGGGTCATTACAGCCCAGAAGAGAACTAATGCTGGCATTGGTGACAGGATGGTTCCAGCACCTTCTCCCTGTGGGTGATGACCATAGAGCCCAGCGCACGTGCAGAGGTGCACTGGGCCCCTGTGCCACACAGCAGGGCTCAGACTGGACAGTGAGGAGGCCTGGGATCTGCCATGGAGTTCTTTCCACACTCTGCATAATGCTGTTCCTCACTGGCCCTTGCCAGAGATTTGGGCCAAATTAGAATCATAAAATGTGCTGAGTTGGAAGGGACCCCTCAGGATCTCAAAGCCCAGCTCCTGGCCCTGCACAGCACAACCTCATGAATGCCACCATGTCCAAACACTTCTTGAACTCTGTCAGGCTTGGTGCCATGACCACTTCCCTGGGGAGCGTGTTCCAGTGCTCAGCCACCCCCTGGGTGAAAAACCTTTTCCTGATATCCAAACTAACACCCCCTGACACAGCTCCATGTCATTCCGTCAAGAACATCTGAAGCAAAACTCACCCAGAGCCTATCCCTGGCTGTCTTCTTAACTTTGAGGTTTCTGGTATCCCAAGCCTCAGGCTGTAACAAGACTCTGGTTCTCCCTTGTACCTGTCACTGGCCATGGGGGTCTCCTCAGGTGACGGACAGGAGAGATGTCACCATAGTTTTCAACCATAAACTCCACCAGCACCTTCACCTGCACACATCAAAGCCTTGGTCTCAGCCCAAGTGTCTGAAAAGTTGTGAAGCAGCCCCCTGCACAGAAGGCCGTGGATGCAGAGCAGCTCTTCCATCAGTTTCCCCACTGGCATATGTTGGAGAGAGGAGGCTGCCAGGGACTTCTGATCACCCAAACTTTGGTGAGACAGGAAGGCTGCAGCTGGTTGGTCCAGAGATACCTTCTCCATCAGCCTCCATCAAGTCTTTCAATGGGAGGCCTCATCCTGCTGGCTGGGCTCAGCAGGTTTGGCCGCAGGCAGGAGGCTGGGTTGCTGGAGGTCTCCCTGCTGGTGGCTGCATTGTGGCCAGTGTGCTGGAGAAGGGCCAGCAGACACTTGAGAAGGAGGAGATTGGCCACAAGCAGCTCCTCAGCTGCCAGAATGGAACAGGAACACAGAGTCAACAAGGCAGAAGTTGCCCACGGACCTCCTCAAACTGACAGGAGGCAGGGGGGAGGCAGCTGCTGATTCACAGGTGCTACAATACTCCTAATTCTAAGGATTCTATTTTTCTGTTGGAACCTGGATTATGAAGCTCTGAAAAGGATGAATTTCTGAACAAAGACAGGATCCCGCAGATACCTCCTTTGCGATTCACCATGCGCTGCCTCCTGGCAGGCAGAGCTTTGTTTCCTCAGAAACCTTGCTTAATATGCATATATCTACATAACCATGTACCATAACTCCTCTTAATCGTAATTAAAATAAGCCTGTGACTAGGGTGCACTCCCAGGAACCACAGAGTGTCATGCCAAGATCCCATCTTGGCAGTAAGCATCCCACATGCCCCCCATTCAGCAGGATGGGACACAGCTGCAGTCAGCTCAGATGTGCAAGCTGTCAAGTGCTGCTGGGCTAGAAAAGATCTTACAAGGAGTGAAGGAAGCTTGTTTTGGGAACTCAGTTCCTCACCTTTGAAATAAAGGCCTGAATTCTGCTGGGTGTTGGGCAGCTTGCCCTCCATTGTTCCATTTCCCTGGCTGCAAGGAAACTTGGAGATGGGTGATTACGTGAAAGATCTTGACATAATTTTTGTTAGCAGTATTCATTCTTAACTGATGTTTATATTGCTCCTGAGGTATAGAGATGACATTGCAGAGGGTGTTATCCAGGTGTTTAAAGCTAAACACCAGGAGCTTGTCGATGTGAAGTTGCAGTTATTTTCTTTTTAATTTCAGCTGGAACAACTCTGTCAAAATAAACTGATATTCTTCCCACCTGCAGCTCCTGTAGAAAGGGACTTGGAGGGGTGTGACAGAGACAAAAGATATTTCTTCCTCCTTACCCCTATGATCTCTGATGAGCAATGCGGTTCGTCCTAAGACTGGAACAGCAGGTGGGAATTGCAGGAGGGACTGCCCATGCACTCGCATAATTAATGAATTCCAGAGATGGGGCAGCTGAGTTGTTTGGTTTTGGTGCACCTCAGCCTGCAAAAGGGTATAAAGTGCTGCTGGAGACTGGGCCAACTGGTCTCATGAAGCTGCAGGCAGCTTCTGAATGGAACACACACATACACACACCCACACCCCCAACAGGAACGCCTGCAGGGTACATTGAGCAGGAAGCCTGGGGAACACTCACTTCTGGACAGAATACAGATAGAACCCCGTAAAGTGTCTCCATAGCTGCTTTGTTCCTTTGTTATTGTGCATTCTGCAAGGCCAAAGACTGTAAACCTGTGTTTCCAGCTGAACCTGCTGAAATAAGAACCCTTTGGACACAGGCTGTCAAACAAATCTGAGACATAGTGGACCCAGCCACAGCCGCTCTGAGGCGAGTTCTGCAGAGCCAGGTACAGGGAGGGCTCGGGAGCTTTCTGACAAACTGCCTTGTACAGGTATGGAGAGGGTAAATATGTCACAGCTGCAGTCACAGGACAGCCCGTCACCGCTGTGGGAGAGCAAAACTGCTGCCCTGGGCAAGGGGCAGCCACCGTGTGCTTCAGCATTTATCTGTCATCTCAGGAAGGGAGTTTAGAACAGCTCCAGTTCTGTCCCATTTGAACTTCAAAAGACAAGAAGTCTGATTTATTTTCTTTAGCCCGAGGGAACTTTTGGGTTCCTTCTTGTTTCCATTTTGCACTAGGGAGATATGGGGAGAGTGTTTGGGTAAATGCCAAAACCACATTTAGTATCTTTTATTGTTTCATTTCCAGTGTTTGAACTTTTTAAATAGAAGAATAATACTCTATACCGAAACTAGGAAACATTTCAAATGTTTATTTCTGCTTCAGTTTCACAGCTATCAGGTATTAAAAAACAATGGAAAAAGTAACCAGAGTATGATATCACATAAAATCATAAGATCACAGAATGGTTTGGGTTGGAAGGGACGATTAAAGGGTGTCTAGTTCCAACACACCTGCCATGGGCAGGGATGTCACCCACTAGACCTGCTCACACAAAGCCCCATCCATCCTGGCCTTGAACATTTCCAGGGATGGGGCAGCCACAGCTTCTCTGGGCAACCTGTGTCAGGGCCTCACCACCCTCACAGGGAAGAATGTCTTCCCAATGCCTAATCGAAACCTGCTCCCTCTCAGTTTGAAGCAATTCCCTTTGTCCTGTCACTCCGGGTTCTTGCCAAAAGTCCCTCTCCAGGTCTCTTGGAGTATCTTTACGGACTGGAAGGGTCTCTAGTATGTCCCCAGAAACTTTTCTTCTCCAGGCTGAACAACTCCTACTCTCTCAGACTGTCTCCATAGCAGAGGTGTTCCAGCCTCAGATCATTTCTGTGGCCTTCCCTGGATTCACTCCAGCAGGTCCACATCCCTCTATAGTGGGATCCCAGAGCTGGATGAAGCGCTGCAGGTAGGGTTTCACCCAAGTGGAGGTGCAGAATCACCTCCCTCGACTTGCTGCCCATGCTGCTTTTGCTGCCCCAGGACATCTTTGGCTTTTTAGCCTGTCTGAGCTCATTGCCAGCTCATCTTGAGCTTCTCATCCACCAACACCCCGAGTCCTTCTCCTCAGGGCTGCTCTCCACCCCTGTGGAGAGCAAATACATGCCCTGCCTGTATTTGTGCTTGGCATTACCCTGACCCAGGTGCAGGACCTTGCATATCCATGTAGTTGACATCAAGCCTCCGTTCTGCTTAGCACAAGAAAATTGATAATGAAAACTGGTGCAAACACCTGCACCTCCAAATTAATTGTCAGCTTCAGGTGTTCTTTCAGTGCTGAGTCTCATAAAAATACCACGAGCAGCACAAGGTGACACAGCCTCCAGGGAAGTGCTGCTGATCCTGAGCATCTATGGCTTTTCAAATGCAGATGATGGTGCTGGTCCCCTGGGTGCTGAGCCAGTGCTGTGCCAGGAATACTCAAGGCCTTATAATGAATGTAAGGGAGGCCATCACTTCACTGCTCTTCTGTGCTTTCCTGGGCCAAAACAAAGCTACACAATTATTCAATTTTTCCTGGAGCAATCTGTGCCAAATAAACATGCAATTTTTAATTTATTTTTTTGGGGGAGGCGAAGGGGGTATGTTCAGCACACACTGTAACAAAAAACCTATAGTTTTTCCTTGAATGTGAGTCTTGGATGTTAATTGAAATGAAGGCAGGACATTTGTGCGCAGAGGCGAAACCTCTTATTGAACTCACATATATACACTAAAAAAATCAGAAAACCTTCAGGTGCTACAGACCTGCTTCAGTAGGAGTAAAAGCTTTACCACCTTTTCCACTATAATGACTGCCTTAATAAAGAGGGATCACGTTTACTTGTAATCTCTGCATTATCTGGGTCCTTAGTCAACCTCAGCTGCAACAAAAATTAATTGTAATTTGAAGAGTTAAATTAATTATAACTTTTTGTTTGTTTGTTTTAATAAGATAATATATTTTACTTTCAAGTAGAATAATTATTTCTGGAGCAGTCTTTACTTCATAAGCCTTAGATTTCTAACTACTCTGGTTTGCAACAACAAATCATGCTTCTCTGACATCTCTCAGGAGAACAATTCCACTGTTCAAGCATCACAACTACTGCTTGTCAGGGAGCTCTCTTCATCTCATGGAGGAAGAGTCACAAATGGGCTAATTAGGACATCCGCACTGATTTTCCAGGTTTTTTACCTACAGGCAAAACTGTCACTTTCATTTTTAATTTACTTCAGTAATTTATAGATGGCAGAAAACTGTGCTCGACTCTTCATTCAACTAAAAAATCCACTTAATCAAATCCATAGGTTTTCGTGAATAAATGCCACATCAAAAACAGCGTTTGCAGGATAGCGTTCAAAGAACAGACCCAATTTATCACACCCCCTTAAGCCTCACTGGCTCCTCCTGCCTCCCTCAGCATCGTGCCTGTTCACCTGCTGATGGAGATGGCTGAATTTGCTGGCCCAGCAGAAAACCACGGACCCCAGATACCTCAGGTGCAGCCGGGGTGGAGAAGACCCCAGTGGTCGGGTCTGCTGTGGCAGCAGCTCTCCCACGGCTCTGCCAGGGAAGGGCAGCCTCCCCCCACACACATGGAGGCTGAAGTACCTCTCCACTGATATCATTTCCATTCCCCATCCCCTGCTTCCCCCAGTAACCTTGGAAAGCAGCTGCCAAGCCAATGGGGAAGAGTGATGGGGGTCAGTGAACACTCTCTCACACTCCGTGTTTGTACCACCAGCAAGGGAGCCACGTGAGATACTTCTGATTGTTTCAGAAACCAGAGATGCAAAATTCAGAACTGATTTCTTTCCAGTATTAAGCATGAAACTAGGAACTGCACAAAGCTATGAAAAGGGCTTAAATGGTGAAAGATTTTTTAAAAATTATTTTCCTACAGAACGCACATTTTTCTCTCCCTGTGTTCTGCCATCCTGCAAAGACTGCTCTCCCCCAAGTAATATGCCCAACAATGAACTTCTCAGTTCCAACTTAATAGCGTGTTTTTTATTGAAGGGGTCCTTAATTTAATGTGCAACACTGAGTGCAGCCAGGGGAGCATTGCACAACAAGGCACTACAAATAGAAGGAAAGGGACAGCACCCAGCCTTACAGTCAATAGTTCCTAATCAAGGTTTGCAGGGCAGGCACATCAGGTCAAGGCTCATGCTCCACTTCAAACTGCTACGTAGTTTTCACCTGTCTTTCTTGAAAAGATGTTTCCATGACAGGATAAACATAACTTATTTACTGTCTTCAAGCTGCTTGCTTTTTACAAAGCCTGAGCATCTTGCAGAATCATCACAAAAATTTTCATTCCAAAGCACAAAATGCATTTCTCTGCTTTCTGCCTGACTGATCTGTGATGAAAAAACAGATGGTGTTTGTTCATTTGTCAAATTAAACTAAACCTCCCCCCCGCCAGGACAAACAAAACACTCCTCCGGAATGATTTGGTTGATCGATGTCATTAACACATCTCTCTAGGAAGCGGTAATTATCCAGCCACGGACTCAGTGACCTCTTGCCCATAACTACTCATTCCTTCTGTCTCTTCATTGTCCCTTAAGTGCCACCTTAGCATCACTGCTTTGGTTTAACCACTCCTCGTCTCCGTCCCCGTCCCGCTGTCAGTCCCTGGCTGCGAAAAGCCCCGTCCCAGCCTCACGCCAACCTCTCCAGGGCTACCCTGGACGGCTCTCGGTCTGCTCACGCTGCTTCAGCGTCCTTGCTCCCGAAAGTGCCTTTGGCTGCTTCTCCTGGTTTTCCCCACCTAAGTCTCCTTCCCTTGTGAGGATCAGCACCTCCTCTTCTTTTCCTGTACGGACACTCCTCATCCAGCTTTGGCGCTGCCCTCCCAGCACATCTGGGGATCCCCCCTCATTCCCCCTCTGTCCCTCGGGACCAATCTCCCGACTGCCTGCCTTTCAGGACAACACCTGTGCTTTCCATGTCTTCATGCACTCTTACCAGTATAACTAGGGACCTAGAAGGGGCTGGAAAGATTAGAGACTCAGAATGTTCAACTACAGGACATTAAATAATTGAATTCTTTTCAAATTAGGTGCATAGTCTAGCACTTCAAAGCTCAGAATAGTTCATGGATTTTTTAAAGGAATCGACTTTAACATGCTGAAGGCTTTGTTCTTTGCTGTCAAAAGTAAAAATTAAAAAAAAAAGAAAAAAGAAAGAAAAAAGAAAAAAGAAAGAAAAAAAAAAAAAGAGGAAAATAAAATAAAAAACTAACAGCCCACCAATTTTCCCTGCTTTGTTCACAGCTGCCTAAATTAATAATTCTCTGTTCCTCCTGTGATCATCAACAGGAAACTCGAGGGGAACAAAATCTAATGGGTAAACTTTAGATGTTAAATTAATGCAATCTTCCTCAGAAAGAACACTTAAAAAAAAAAAAAAAGGTAAAACAACTGTAAAAGCTTGCAGATAGTTATTATGCCTGAGAAGTACTGAAGAAAAAGGATTTATGTATTCCTGGACATGCAGTTGCGTTTATTCCACATGATTAAGAGTAAGCCCATGAATAAACACTTGGCTGAATTTTAGCCAGTAAAGGCAGTTCTGCAAAATCCTGAGCACTCTTCCACTGGTATGAAGATGTCCATGAAGCTTTCAAAGAAAACTTCCTATTACCGGAACTCTTCTAAATGTCCTACAGACAATAGCATTTTGTTCAGAGTTTGGTGCTTTCTTAAACTGAACTGCATTGTTCTTAAATTAAAGAGTCAATTTCTAGTAATGCACTACTTCAAAAAATATCATTAAAAACACCATCTCAACAATCAGTGAGCCAATGCAGGCATAGCTGAAGATCTTGCAATACTTTCCTTTTATATGATCCATGTCTTTCATTAGGACACGATGTCTGTGGTCAAGTTGAATCACAGGTATAGGAAGTTGGGTGAGGAGGGAGGGAAGGGCAACAATTCTCCATCCCCCTCACTCCACTCAAGCCCCTTGGGGCATCAGCTGGGGTAGATGGCAGGAAGGTACCTGCTCCACCTGCCTGCCATCTATCCTGTGGCTTCAAGAGGAGAAGCTTGACATATTCATTTTAAAGCAAACAAACACGTAGTAATAAAAAAACCCCAGCAAATCACAGAATTGGTCAGTACATAATAGCATTTTCTAGCAGATAATCAAGATGTGATTCATCTAACAGAAGGCAGGCATTTGCATCTGATCATTGGTACTGGCTGGCTGAGTGGTCAGCGAGAGGAGGAAGAGGAGGAGGAGGAGGAAGAGGACGATGACAACAAAAGCATTTCTGTGCAGTAGTTCTTATAATATACAAAACTGAGATAGGTCAGCTCAACAGCACTTTCAAGGTGCTTTTCCCCTGTCGACCACAAAAATCACGTCAGGGAGGCATGATCAGAGGTGGTTCTCTCAATTCTGATGTGGTGAAATTAATTGATTGTGTGCTTTGCTTTTTTTCATTGTGACCAATGGGGCACAAATTTTCCCTTGGCTCTTTCATCTGCTTCACCACTTCTAAACATCTTTGTATGAACAACGGTGTTGACACAGGCCTAGTTACCCGTGACATGCATTAAAAGCAAGACAGCCTGCTGCACGCACGAGAGAAACTTCAAGGTGAAGAGTAGGCATTTCAAACTGAACCTGACTAAGAATAAACTTTGCAAAAAGCCAACAAATCACACAAAAAAACCCCACACTGAAGAATTGCAGCCATGCAGGATGGTGTGTTTAAAAGATGTGTAGATGTGGCATTTGGGGACACGGTTCAGTGGTGGCCATGGCAGCGTTGATTTAACAGCTGGATTCGATGGTCTTAGAGGTGTTTTCCAGCCTCAGTGATTCTGTGATGCTCAGTGTTCACAGGGTGTCTCTGCACTCCACAGGCTGAAGAGAAGAACCCACCATGTCCCAGAGGGCAGCAGAGCTCAGAGAGAAACTTCCTTGGAAGTGGTTTTTGGGGCAGGTCTGATATTGTAAGGTGAACACACACGGAAAAACACAACTTTTGCCTCTGCATGGAAAGCACATTTTGTTCAAATGAAGGTATAAAAATGTGGTTACAATAAATATAAAAACCCCAACCAAACAAGGGCTACTACATCACATATCACATCAAACAGCTCCCTCTTTAACCAACAGAATCAGGAAGAACAAGCTACACATAACAAATCCTTGCCACATTATTTGATGAACTAACAAGAGGAGTTCAGTGAGGAGAAGGAAAATAAATAGTTCTATGTACTCAAGGTAGTAATGCACAAATAGGCACAAAAGAGTGCGCCAAAATACGCTGAAGTTCTGTGCTTCCCTTTGTGGCACTCAATAAACACTTAGAGATCACACAAATACCTCAAAAGTTAAAAATTTCCATGTAATTTTTACCAAAGACATTGGAAGTATAAACTGTTAAGTATATAAAGATAACCTTTACACCTGACTATCTACCTTAAACTATGTAGTAAGTTTTATAAGCTGTAATATACCATATCCCCTCTTAAAATATAAAATAGTTCTAGCAAAATATCAAACATTATGAGGCACTCTGCTGTAATTAAGTCTTTTTTGAAATGCAAGTGCAAAAACATTCTCGGCACAATATCAGTCACATTTCTGACAATGCAGGGCTTCTTATCTTACTCATTTCTATGTATTTCAATGCTTTAACATAACATTAACACAAGAATTTAATTTGGAGACAATCTTCATGGCACAGTACACTTCTATTTCCCAACACATATTCCTCGTTGGTGCATTCTCCAGGATTCTGCTTTCTGGCCGCAACCTACTCTGCGGCTTCTGAGTGGCTTTGTTTTCCCATAGCTAATTCACCACCACTTTTGTACTTTTCAGCATAATAATCAGAGTCAAAGCTCACAGACAAATCTGGAGGACTCACATAAACGTTTCCATTGTCTATTGTGAGCTTATGAATCCTTTGTTTGACTCCTTTTGATTGCCACTTTGGTGTTGGTGATGGCTCCAGAGGATTTATTCCTTCATACAATCCCTCTCCTGTTTCCAGGGTAATTTTAAACTTATGCCAAGGACAAACAATACACGCTTGTCCATCGATATCCTGCAGGAAGAAGAAGAAGAAGAAGAAGAAAAGATAGCAAGTCATCTTCTAGGACAAAAAGTATGTTTGGTAATTTGGCTGTATGGCTGTCTGCTATTACATGCATACAACTGGGTGTTTTCAATATCATGTTCAGATAAAAGCACTGGAAAAAATCCATTAGAGTTTCCACATGACTCTGCACTATTTTTATTTTGCTTACATACCTCTATTTCTCCACGACATAAAGGGCCTCCTTCATCTGAAACAGAACACCATATTAATTTATGCAGCAGACTTTATGCTTAACTCTAGCAAAACTGAGATCACACAGGCAAATATCTTACGGTAGCAGCGAGAGTCCAGAGCATGAAATTTCCCCTCATGGTAGAAAACAACAATTTCTCTGCCATCGACTTTGGCTGTTATTCTTTGGGACTTCTTTATGTCCTCTTCTTTGCCAATGAATACAAGACCATCTGGCTCTGTCTCAGCTCCTCCCGTGCTTGAGCTGTGCAAATCCACATCCTTAAAACACATGTACAAATAAATGAAAAAGTCACTTATAAAGCAGTTCACATTTGGATTTCTGTGGTTAGAGGGAGAAAAAGTTTCAGTGAAAGGCTATCAACATACAGACATAGAAAAGCACAAGAGCTGGGTGATAATGTTCACGCAACATGTTCTCTAACAGAACTAACAGGCCAAGGAAAACCAGCTGTCGGAAACCTGATACCTGAGGCTGAGGCAAGATAAACTCTCAATCACTATTCGTTTACTCTGCACCTAAACCACCTTCACCCCTCAAAACCTATGTGCAAACAAATACAAGGGTGGCAAATGTAAAATACTATACAATTCAGGTACACAACGGGTAGCATTTACATATAAATCCAATACTCTTTACATCATGTTATGGCTAGAAATATAAAGTGATTAAAGTCAATAAAAAATTATTCTGCAAAGGGGAGAAAACATTATTTATTAAGAAGCTTTATTCGACCTGACATTTTTAGCAAATGTGTCTGCCTTTCCTTTCCTCCTCTTACATGTTTCAAACATGTAACAGACTCTTCCTCTCACAACAGAAAAAATAAGCAGTTTTATCACAAAAGCAACGTGCCAATTAAATTTACTTACAATTAGCTACTGTGTTCCAGTTCTCCCCAAATTCTCACTACAATCCCGCTTCCTCAGAAAAATAAGGCTAAAACAGGTCCTTATAAACACAGAAAGGGGAACCATGGGCTGGGTGGGGGGAATGTCTCTGGCTGCAGGGGGGTGCAGAGTCACAGAGAGCTGCACTGTACCTTTGGTCCACGCCAGATTGCAACAAAGATGAGAAAGCAGATGAAATAATGGAGGCTGAGGATGATGAGGTCCAGCATTGCCTCTCTTCACGGTGCCTATCACCACTGCCCGACCTTGTTCCCATATGTCGCAAGGTGCTTCGCAGCCCCTCTTTAAGTTCAAGCAGGAGGCAACGGGGCCAGCCCCAACAGCACCCTATGGCAGGACGTATGGAGGCTCAGCACGTCAGAAATCGGCTCTGCCAGGGCTGATAAGAACCAGGGACACGCTGGGGCTGGCCTGATAACGGAAGAGCGGAGCTTCTAGTTCCTCCTGCTACTGTCCTCACCACGAGCCCACGCCAGTGCTGCCTGCTCCGAAAACCCTGCTCAGTCACACGTTGCGCGACGTGTCCTCAGGATCAGCAACTGCGTGTTTCCTCATAAACCCCCGCACTGGGAAGACTGGTTTAAGTGACAGTGTGGCATTTCCAAGACCAGTTGTTAACTGATCTGCACATGACCAGCTGCTAAGACCAACTCCCTGCTTTCCAGTTCAAGGAACTACCACCCAGTTTTACCCAGAAAGTGAAACGTCACTGCCAGACTCACGGGACGATCCACAGTCAGGCATTCACATTTAGTTTTTTCAGGAGATAAGCAAACTAACTACAGGAACCAGAGTAGGAAATCCCCAATTTTTGGTATCACCTTTTGGCTGACTCTGCCTATAAACTTTCCAAACGGGCAAAGACACTAAAATGCAGAAGCCTGAAGTTAAAAACGCTCTTAAGATACCTGTAGAAAACCTTGTGTATATAAATACATGCACCTATAGAAACAGAAACACACACACAGAGGTATCTGTACACACACGTGTGTGTGTGTGCGTGTCCCGACCGGTATTAGAGTAACACTTGTCACCTAACCTCCAGCTCATTTAGCCACGACATTTTACAGTCCGCTTGGATTTTTCACACATAAATTATGCAGGCACCCATTCTGAAGCCCGACTGAGACCATCAGCACATCGGGGACCCTGAATGGCCTAAACTGCGCAAGCAATCAGTAGCCAACAGCTTTCTTTCACAGCTGATACTTACACGCTTATCTACAAACAAATGTAGACTAAGGACTACCTTGGCACATCAGGGGCCCTCCGAAAGAAAGCCCTTAAGGCAACTTTCTTCCCTTAGATAAGAGGAAACGGGTCACATCACCCCCTCACAGGTCCCATGACAGAATCCTGAGCTACCGGAGCAGCACCAAGTCGTGGAAGCGAGCACACGTCAGTCAGCAAGAGGAAAGGTAATTTTCACACAGTAAGATAGCCTTCTAACAGCTTTTTCACAGATATTTTCTAAAGAGTTTGGCTGCTTTAATATTTTCTGAGTCGCTGCAGCCAGCACGGATGGAGTTGTCCCTGCTGCCAAGTGCCACCTGGTGGGAACGACAAAGAGGTTTGCCAGCAGCGGAAGGGTTCGTTCTCTAGCTGGAAACAGAGCTGGATTTGTGAATTGTGGCAATTCACTGCTGTACTCTGCTCTGAATAATTTTTCCCATTCTGGGTAAAAGGAAAAAATCCCTCTGGCGCCGGGGCCGTGGGGGATCCCCCTCCGCTCTCCCCGGTTCTCCTTGGGGGGATGCTCCGCCAGGGCAGGGCAGCCCTTATATGTATATGTGTGTGTGTGTATATATATACATACATACATACCTATATATATATATAGAGGTATATAAATAAACACAAGCCTCCGCGGAAGCTCGGGTAGAGCCATCAGAGCAGCGGCTGCCCCACTGTAGATGGGAAAGGAGAGGCGAAGGAGGGACCCCTCACCCCGCATCTTCAGCCGCACTGCCCCCGCGTCCCCTCGGGACGAACGCCGTCCCTGCTGCTGGTGCCCGTGTCTTTTATCTT
>VZTA01018356.1:0-22585 GCA_013398855.1 Mohoua ochrocephala
AGAGGAGAGGAGAGGAGAGAAGCCAGCTCAATCAGATGGTCACTGGCATGTCTGCAACTCACCCACAGCTGCACAAGTGGGAGCTGGAGTTGTCTCTCCACTGCCAGGCCCCGGAGCAGCCCTGAGATGCTGTGTGAGAGGGCCCTCTGCAAGTCACGGACCTGCAGCTCCTTTTCTTTGACCGTGGTTTGGTGTGACTTCAAAAACATCAAGAAGTGTCAACACACTTATTGAATCAGAAACTGAGGTCCAGCAGCAAAGGTACCTTCCCCAGTATCCTATCATTGTCTCTGTCTCAGATCTGGATGGTAGCTCTGAAACCTCTCTTCAGCTTCTAGAAGGGATATAAACCTTCCTGCTAGGCATCCTGCTAGTCAGTGTAAGCCATGGATTGAGGCCACTTGCAGCAGTTAAGTACTGCTGCTCCTCCAAAGACATTTTGAGCGCCAGCGCTGGCCATTGCTGGCCTCCTCCTTGGAAAGACAGGATTATGCCTGTCATTTTTATATAGCTTGAATAAGCACGGGAGATGTATTTTGTATGCTGTGATCCCTGCCCTTAAATTGGTTTCTGGAGTTGAGGAATGGAACCGTACATAAAGCTAATTGCCAGTCTTTTGTGGTGTCCCTGTCCTTTCTGTCTGGACTGCACTGCATTAAACTCATGTCAGAAACAACCAGCTGGTTCAGTAATATAACAATTTGTTTTCTTTTACTCTCATTCCCTTATCGTAATGCTGGGACTGCGTGGCAGATGCTAACACTTCTCAGGTATCTGAAGCAAGCCTACCACTTAGCTTTTGCCCTGGTGTAAAATTTGTCCCAAGTGTGCAGCAACAAAATATTCTTTCTACAATGTTTTTCAGGAGCCTTTCAGTGCCTGTTCTATGTGCGCTGGAGTGGGAATGGAGGAGGTGAACCTGGCAGAGGTCTAACATGTTTCTGCAGTGCTATGAGTGTTCAGCTGGTTTGTGTTTTAAACAAATGCTTCAGATCTTCTTATTCCAGAAAGGGAAAAAAAAAGACTTTTTTAAGTGTTAAGGATTAATAACTATTCAGTTTCCAAAAGGAAGGCATACACCCAGCTACAGTGCTATTTCTCTCACTCAAAACCAGATCTTGTCCAGATGTATTAAAATTTTCAAGTGCTTGAGTTTACACCCCTAACATGGTAAACCAGAATCTGACATGATTAAATGTCTACGGCTTGATCAGAGTACAGGATGTAGTGAAATTCAAAACTGTTAGTAGCTTGCATGGGAGTTGTTGCATGCTGGTAACTCACAGACATTTAGTACCTGAACCTGGATTTCATATTCTGGACTTGTCTTATCTCTTCTATAGTTTCTGACTTTTTTGTCTCCCTGAGCCTAGTCTTAAACTGCATGTCAGTCTTTTAAGATTTTTTCTTTCAATTATTGTTACCGTTAGCCAACTATAATGTATTTTCATCTTGCCTGCCTTACTGAGATTCTTAAATGTCTTTGCTAAAATCTTCCCTTTAATGAGCACATTATATTTTACCTTGCTAATTGGACACCTCTACATGGGAAGGTTAGGTGAGGAAATGAAGCTGTCTGGACAAAGAAAGCACATTCCACTGTCTAGAATTGAATTTGCAAATAATTATCACTTAACACATTCAAATTCTAGAATATTTGTTCCCTTGGGTAGTTCAGTGGAATCGAATACATCCTCCCAGCTACAGGTAGCCTAGTGGGGCCTCTTCCACAGTTTTGGGGGCCTGGCTGGGATAAATGAGGAATAGGCAAGCTGAAGAGAGAGCTCTGATGTACAGGGCAGCTGCTTCTGCCTGCATGACTCGTGGGGCTGCATTTCACTGGGCTTATTTAATGACCACTTGATTTTTAACTCACAGACTGGGCTTGGATTGCAGGATACCATGTCAAAAGCTATGGCTTTCTGCTTTCCATAGAGCATCTTCTGCTTCTGAAACAGGCATTTTTGCAACTTTCCTGTTATTACACCTGCACTGTGTTTTCTTTCTTGTTACTCATATTACTGTATCACAGATGACATAATTCTAGCATGAATTCTCTGAAGGAACATGTCTCCCTGGCAAATGTAGCTCTGATCTGAGATGTGAAAATGCAGGTGAGAAAAGTGCATTTGATCTTCAGAAACTGAAAAGATAATGTGAACGGAAGCCTACCACGAATAAGTGAAACTGTCTCTACCCACCAGCTGGAAACAGGCCTGCAGTTTGTGATGATGGTTGTGATAGGAAATGTAAGCAATGGTTACTGAAATACTGAAGTGTCATTGGAAAGTGACATTCTTAATAGAGAAAGATATGGTATAAATTATACCCATCAATTTTGCATTGAATATTCTGCTTACTCTAGTTTTGAATTCTAAGTACATTAAATAATTGATAGTGAAATGCACTAGCTCTCAACCAGACTGGAATCCTGGATATAGGTGAGCACAAGAGCTTTTCCTTTCCCTTTTTAAAATTTTGGCTTGTGTATTGTCACATCTGCTGGACAGCTGACGGGAGCATTTGCAGCAAAATGCAGCCTCTGTGTTGTAGTGCTGGCCAGTGGCATTTTGTTAGATCAGCCTGCCAGTAATTCCATTGTGATGCTTGGCACAAGCAAACCGGATTAATCTCCATATTGAAGGAGGGAGTCTGCATAACAGAGGCCATAATTTGGATGTTGGCTTTGGTCTCTTTTGTGTCCAAACCATATATCCAACTTTCACACAACAAAGCCTCTTATAAGAGAGTGTTGTCTGGGAAGTGGGCCAAATTCATTTTCTTGTAATTCCATGACATTAGGAGACTTGCCATGGGGAACATGTCACATTATTCCAACAATTAATCCCTATGAAGGCCTTTTTGGACAAGCTTTTCTCCTTTACACTCTCAGTTTGAATACAGGGTTTGTTTTTGTGCAAGACATTTGGGTGGAAGGGTCTTTAGGAAAAGGCTGTGTTTTAACTTAGTGTAACGCTTGCACAATGGGATCGGGCCTCTTGGGTGGGTTTGCAGTACCAGCTCTATGAACGGCCTAAACTCAGGGGACAGGTATTTTCTCAGAACGTATTCCTTCTTTATTTGTTACTGAAGTCTAGTTTCCCGAGTGATATAAATAGCTGTGTTAAGGACAAGTCAGTTTTGACCAACTGTAAGCACAGAGCTTCCAGTAATTTGGAAAACTGTGGTTCTCTTGGTTCCTAATCAAGGCCATCCTTTTATCTGGGGAAGAAACACCATACACACTCCTTTGGACTTGGATTTTGTTTCTAGTATAGGAAAACAGAACACAGATTTATGGAGTAGGTTTGTCTACATTTTGACAGTGAAAGGCTGTGATTGGCAATTCTTCCACCTGTTTTCTGGCAATTCCTGCCAGGAGGAGAAGATGGGAGAGTTAAATGAGAACTGACAGCAGAAATAAAAAATAGCAGCATCTGTAAATAGATTAAATCTGATCTTATTCTTTTAACTTGGTGTTTACTTTTTACAAAAAGGTGGAGTTTTTTACATGTTGATCTACAGAAGAACAATGAAGATATGAAGGCATGTGCTTACACGTGGTTCAGGGCAGAGGTGTGTATGATATACAGGGCTGAACGGTAGGATGAGGTATGAATTATTAGTATGTGATCTAATTTGTGGCATGGACCTATGATGCATGTCAGTTAATGAGCTGAAAAGAATTTCTTCCTCTGCAGTAAACCATATGTTCTTCATTTCTTATAAGAAGATGTGAGGACTAAAACACACAAGGTCAATCACAAAAAGACACTGGCAAATCTCAGCTGAAGAATGTCAGCTTCTTATTTTAAAATAAAATTAATTTAAATTTAAATTAATTTTCTCTTTCCTGTTCTACCTTCATTATTTTTCTTCTCATATATTCAGCATTAATATTGGCTTAATCTGTCTGTTCAGAGTTTCAGTAGTAATAACTTTTATCACTGCAGCAACTAACACACACTGCAAAAGCTATGGAGTGATCCCATGGAGCCTGTAACTCTGGCAGTTTCCAAAGGCTGTAATGATGTTGCTGGTTTAGGACAAAAAAGCTAAGAGTTTATGAATGTTGCTCCACTGGACAGCAGTTTGTAAGCAAAGACATGTTCATCTTGGAATGCTTTTCTACAATTCGATGTCTGAATTGCATAATATATTTCATACCTCAGGCTGAGAGTTACAATTCAGAAATCTGTAACGCAGGGCCAGCAGTAAAGAGTGAATTCATTAGTTATCTTTTAACTACTTCCAAGCCAGTTGCCTTTTTCTGTTGTGTTGAAAAATGTGTTTAGGACAAGTCAATTTACTGTGCTTGTTTTTATGGCTGTTGCAAGAGGCTGTTCCGAACTGCTTTGTTGTTGCAGTAGCTGAGCAAACAGAAGTGCGGACTGAGTTACCATGGGGGTGGGTCACTTCTCAGGTATAAAAGGCTTTTCTTTATCAAGTTTCATAAATCCATATAGGGATGCAACCCAACCCCCTGTTCCCCTCTCTCCTTACTGGCTGAATTTTATGTAACCACCCCCCCTCGAGATCCCCTTTTCTACCTGTCCCCAGAGGCCCTCTCTCTCTCGGCACTGGAACCCCACCGAATAAAACACCTTTGGGATTCCTTGGCTGAGGGCCATCTCTCATTTCTAGTGGCGCTTAAACTCGTCAGCCTTCGTGGGTTTGGCTGTGTGCTTCTCTGCACAGGCGAAAAGTGGTAATCCGGCAAGTGCTGCTCAGCACTGCCAGGGCTCCTCGGAGAGGGGGACCCTTTGAACGAGCTGCTCCTACCTCGCTTTGCCAACCACGTGCGCCTTACACTTTTCCAGTTCTACTGAGAAACTTGTTCATGCATTAGGTAGTGAAGAGTCATGCACACTTTAGCCATTTCCCAGGATCTATCTCTGCTGCAGAGAGTTGCAAATAGAACTGCCTTTGTGAGTGAGCCATAGGAAATGAAACGTCTGTCACAGCTTGCAGGACCACACACTAATACTACGTGACTTACAAGCACTTTTCATTTTATTGAAAGCTGTACAGAATTGGGGATAATTAGAGAAAATCTTACATCTGCATGGTCTTTCTTTGCTTGACTAGGAAGAGGATTTAATTTGCAGAAGCTGTTACAAAGGCCTAGTTTTTTTCACATCATAGTAGTCATTTCACATAATTTTAGTTAGATGAACACAGCTGTAGACTTCTTATAAGACCCAACCTAACTTCAGGCTGTTCTAGGTTCTTTTGTATGTTGTAAATCCATCTTATCAACTGTTTCTTGAGGGTCTGAGAAAGACTGGAAACAACTGAGGTTTACATTGACTAGTGTTGGGCCTGTTTTTATGACATGAGGTGGGATCCCTTCCTTATCCTCACCCCAGCTAAAGGGGCTCCCGGTGTCTGCAAAGTAGAAGCTTAACATAAATAAAACATGTAATAGTGTCCCAAATACCTTTAAATAGGCTTTGTTGTAAGTCTAGATTTTTTTTTGTTTCACATAGAAATCCTATAATACAGCAGCATGCAAAACCCACCTGCACAAAATTTCCCTCCTTTTTTTTTCTGTGGGAAGGAATGTGTTGGCTCAGGCTTTTTGACATGCAAGTGAGAGGCACAGGCAAAATGGTCTGTGCTCCTCCTGCTGACAGTGCCATCCTCTAGCAGAAGTACCAGCCCTATACATCGGGGTCATGTTTTTTTCAGAAAATATGCTATTTAATATATAACAAACAACAACAAAGTGAATTATAACTAAATTGCTCAGCTTAGTATTGAATTAAAATACATTTTATAAAGGAATGACTTCAGTTATGGACTAATCATTAGGTCAAGCTCTCTATTTACCAAATTTAAATACATCCAAACTGCTACAAACAGAGCGTCTGTGGCACCTGCGCTTTTGTCCAGAGATATATGTGACTTCTAGTATTTGTGTTTATATAAAAGGAAAAACCGTAATAATTACGGGACTCATTAAAACTCTCTCAAAAAACCTCCTGATTGACAAGAGGTTGCAATTGAATAAGGCATCTCAGTCTTAGAGACATAATTAACTACAGCCCTACTCTTTGGTGAGTGACCTTTTCAAGCATCCAGAGCCCTGAAGAACCCTGTCTGCAATCAGAGGTGTGACTACAGCCCGCACTACTCTACTCTTTTTGCAGTGAGGCTGTGTGGGGAGAGCACAGATAGCTGTGTGCTGGAGACATCAGCAACAGCTGCTCCAGTGCAGTTTGGATGGTGAGCATCTCAACAGAGCGTGTCCTGCTAAAGCTGTGTTTATGCATGGATACTTCAATGGAGCTTTGAGAGGACAATACCGTAGCAAATGAGAAAAACATGTCACTCACCATAAAAATAATCATAACAAAATGAAAATACTTCGCTATGTCAGAAAACATAAATTACTTTATAAAAGACCTCTTAACTTTCTTGTTTCCTTTTTTCCTCCTTTTTGTTCTCAACTATATTTGCCATGTGCAATCCTACAAAGTCAGATTTCACCAGCAAAATTTCTGTCTGAAGGAAAATTGCTTGATTTACATAGTTAATATAAATCACGTTTGAAGTGGTTTATTAACATATTACCAACACATAATTAAAGCGATCATTGAAGAATGCATTCAAGATCAAAATCACTGCAATACAATACTAGTAAAGATGAATTTCTAAATACCTTTCTAAAACACCCTAAGAACTGATAAATCCCCCCTTGCCCCAGCTACCAGCACACCTGCCTCTCCTAGACACAGGGGTTTCCCAATGTGCCGGTCTCTGCAATCTGGCCCTCCACTATTTTGCTGGACTACCCCCAGCAGCCTGTCCCTGTTTCCTTGTGCCAGAGTGCCCAGCACTGGACACATCACCCAGATCTGTCTCATCAGGCTGAGGAGCAGGACCATCTCCCTCGACCTCTGGGCAATGCTCTGCCTAATGTGACCCAGGAGGCTGCTGCCTTTCTTTAAAGTAAAAATGACAACAATTTTAGTGATTAAAAAATTTTGGTGGGTTTGGACTACACTGGCCCAAAGGAAAAGCTGTCCCTAAGCATCTATAAACAAACATGAAAGAATTTTCAGACTGTTTGTCTACATTGTAGTTTGTGCCACTACAAGAAGGCTGGAGAGGAACTTTTTACAAGAGAATGTAGTGACAAGACTAGGAGGAATGGCTTTAAACTGAAAGAGTTTGGTTTAGATTAAATTTTAGGAAGAAATCCTTCACTATGAGGGTGGTAAGGTTGCCCAGTGTTGGAAGGCATGGGTTAAACTGTCAAGGAGGACTGTAAGTCAATCAAGTGACCTTGCAGCCTGAGTGAGCATCAGGCCAGTGACTCTCTAGCATGGACCAAGTTTAAAGGTGCCTGCCCCTCTGCTTAGGTACCTTTGCCCAGGTGCTGCTTTCAGGATCCCCCCGATAGCAAGGGAACAGCAATAAATAGTCTCTTTGCATTCTAACTGTGACTTCGTGGTTGTCCCAGCTCCCTGCTTGTGGCAACACACACACCTAGAGAAGTTGTGGATGTCCCCTCCCTGGAAGCGCTCAAGGCCAGGCTGGATGGGACTTTGAGCAACCTGGTCAAGTGGAAGGTGTCCCTGCCACGCCAGGGGAGTTGGAGCTAGATGATGTTTAAGGTTCCTTCCAACTCAAACTGTTCCATAGTTCTATGTTTCTATAATTTTCACTATTACTGCTTCTTGTACTAAGGAACCAAGGTTCATGCAGGGCTTCTTTCTATGTGCTGCAGCTACACCTCTTGATGTCAGTTTGTAAAAATACTTGGTGTTTTGAGCTAAAATACTGAATTTTCAGCCAATGTTACTGATCATGTCTGACAAGTCTGCTGTGGGATGACAGAAGTGAGGACAAAAGGTAGCTTCTTGTCTTTAGTGTGATATTCTAAAGATAGCAAAGTAACTTTCTTAATTTGGTGCTTTAGCAGCGTCTGAGCTATTTCCCAAATCTGTGGTAGCACGTACATGGTGTAGCTTCATTTTTTTAGAGTTGTGATGTCCTGTACTGTGTGTTTCTCAGTATGAATGCTCTGGTCCTTCTGTCTGTAAGAGCTGAAAGCAGAACTGGCCTTCCTCTGTAACATGACTTCCTAGTTTCAGCCCATAATGCGATAGAGAGCCATTCTGTATAAACAACATGATTGACAAACACTGCTTGGGAGACTGAATTAAAACCAAGAGGTCTGAAAACAGAGGCCAAAGCCTCTGTTTTCTTGATAAAGTCTGAGCTACATTTCCCCATGGGCATTTCTAGGAAACTGTCTCCAGAGACGGTAAAAGGAGTGAATCAACTAATACATCCCAGAACATTTCTCTCATTCTTTTGAGTCCTTCATAAAAAGCACAGGATGCAATAAAGCAGCCTTTCCCTGAAGAGAATCAATCAGCTATCTAACTACATTTCCTTTCTCAAACACAGATCAGATGCTGTACAAGAGAGCACAAAAGACATTACAAAACAGCCTTCCTACAATGAAAGCTTCTTCCTAATTCTCTATAATTAGAATGACTTTTGAATGAGAAACAGCCTGTACAATTTGTGCAGCCTGAGAGACTTCCTGCTCCAAAGAGCTCTGAAATAATAACCTAGAGTGGGCTGCACCAGACCTTCCCCTGCAGAATTAATTTTGTCTCCTGGACATCAATGGGAGTTTTGTTATGGATTCACGGAGTATCTGGGGAGAGGGGAACACTGTGATAACACAGTTGCTCTCTGTTTACCACAGACCATGAGAATGACCTACAAATTTTCACACCTAGGCAATTTCTGGCAGTGTCCAGCATTTTTGTCTTCCTTCTGACCCTGGTGACAGTTGCACGTGCTGCACTGGTCTCAAATCAAAATGCTGACTGATGCCAGCTGATAAATCAGAAGGTTCATGCTAAAATGCTGCTCAGTTTGCATCAAGGTGCCTTGAAAATCTTGGTGGCTGTATTACATTTACACCATTATTTACAGAGAATGACAGAAAAACACACTCTTGTTTCAAAACAAGTATTATTCAATGTTTATTAAAAGCCAGTTATTTCCCCCATTCATATATTCTTAAATGCAGTTTAAGCCTTCTATGTACATAAATACATAAAACTAAATAATCCACAGCTAATAGATTTATCTTTTTAGTGTTTATATTGCCCAAAAGAAATGTGAAATGTGAGAGGTTTGTGACTTTTTAAATTCAACCCACCAGCTGAGTAATATACATTCTATGGCAATGTCATAATCTAGATCAGTGAAACTATATTAAAGAGAAGCTTTGTTTGCTAAGAATGGTATTGGGCCACTGGAGAGGTGGGCGGTGGGAAATTGGACCGAAAGTACCTTTGATTATTTTAGGTTTTTACTTTGATGACTACATAAAGTAAGCATTCAGTCCAACAAGTGCTCATTTTTCCTTTGAAACAAAATATTTTAATGAAGTATTTTTCTAATAATGAATCAGTGAAGATAATTAACTTTTTAAGAATCTGGTCCACTTGGAACACCTACGGTTTTTATGGGAGACAGAGAAATCACTAGCTTGTTATCTTTTACAATTTCTGTTTCTTCTGCTATCCAGTGGTGACTTTACTTGAGCACAGAAACTGCTTAACTATACAAATAAGTCATGGGAATCGAAATAGAGAAGGCATAGTTCAAACTAAATTTGTAAATTACATCTGTATTGCAAAGGCTGTATTAGCTCCTGCAACTTCTGAAGCAACTACAGAGGATGCTCTATATTATGGCACTTACTTAATGACTGTTTTATTCTTTGCTGCAGATCTTACATCTCCTTGATACTTTCACCTATGTCCTAATACCCACTATATATCTGGTAACCCTTTGCTTCTCTGCAAATGAGGAAATTCCAGACCCACTCCCTCCTCCCTCCCCCAAACCTCATGCTCTTATATGCACCTTCACAGGTTCTGTGGTGCTGGGTTGAGACAGCTGCTGCGTGTTCCACAGAATCCCTTTGCTGAGGGGTCCCGGGCAGGGCCAGACCCCTGCTAGCCAGCTGTTCTGCCCCCAGGGCAGTGATGGTCAGCCACCACCCTGCGCATTGTTGGTTCAGGCACCCCCAGAGGTGGAGAGGTGGCTCCTGGGCTGGACTGCCGTCGGTTTTATTGTGGGGGACCCCAGGGAAGAGAAAGGTCCCACATCGGTGTCCCAGGAACCGAGAGAACAAACTTCCGTTAGGCTGGGGGTTATGAGGGAGTCCCGAAGGGGACGGGGTAATACAAAACAGCCAGTGGGGAGAGAGGGGAAAGGGGCGGGTAATACAAAACCAACTGATGGGAGCAGAGGGGCAGGAATGGGGGCTTTGGTTACATCTTGCAGGGGGAAGATTCATAAGAGTGGATGGGAGAGGCTTCTTACAACAAACCTGGAGGGGGCTTTCTTGGATGAAACCATGGTCCCTTGGACTTTTGGCCCCCCCGCTACCAACTCATTGCAACATCATGCTGCCCCAGAATAATAACCTTTTCTTCACGCAAATGGGGTAGCAGATGGGGATAAGAAAGGGGATCAAGATTAAACTTATTACAGGATTGTCACCCTACATTTATTCAATATTTCACTTTCTTAGAGTTCCCTTTTCAGTTCTCCTAATGACTTTGACTTTTGTTCCCCAAGTGCAAATACAAAACCTAGATGTTTAAAATTCAAAACACTGTGGCAATTTTCACCAAGACTTTATTATTATACATTAGTAGGGATTTAGATAAGACAAATGCTTGCATCATTTTACTTTCATGGATCCATTATTTCCCATCTCATCCACCACAATCCAGTTCTGAAAGTAGGTTTTAGAGTTCCTTGACATATTCCATGTTACAAATTCTGCCTTTTGTATACAATAGATATTTCGGTCTGTCCAAGTAAGTAAAACTCCACCTGGAAAAGCAAATACACTATGTGGCAAATAATAAAAAAAGAGATGCTTAAGACTAAATTTCTGAAGTAGTCTATGTGCTATACAAGGTTAAATAACTTTAAAGTCAAAACCAAAAATCATTAGACTCCAAGTCAAAACCAAAAATCATCTGCACCACTGCTCCTTGTACTTGCTCTCTCTCTGCTCTTTAACCGCAACATGTCCATGACACTGCGTGCGTATATGTCTCGCAAATTAACATTGATATTTGAATCGCTGGATGAGTTCTTCATGAGTTTCTTTAAAGCTTCACGCTGCCGAAGAGCGGCTTCTTTTATCTTCAGTGTAAAATAACAGGCAGAAAAACGGTCATTTATTATAGCTATTGGCAAAGCCAAAACCAGTATTCCTGATAGTATACACATAAAGGCTACTACCTTACCGATGGTAGTGTCTGGTCTAATGTCACCATAACCAACTGTTGTCATGGAAGTTGTTGCCCACCACCAAGCACCAGGTACGCTTGTGAAAGTTGTGCCTGGCACACCTTGCTCAACAAAGTATTCCACAGTGGAAAATATAGAGATTCCTACAGAGAGGAAAAGAAGCAGAAGGCCAACCTCCTCATAGCACTGAGCAATAGTCATCCCAAGAGACCGCAAGCCTGAAAGACAAGAAATGCTGTCAGTAGGTTGATTCATGTAGCTGTCATCATAACTTTGCAAAACATCTCTTATTTAAAGGCTGACTGCTTTATGTTTTCTTTGAATGCTGGTGAACATGTCTTGAGAATCACAAACTCAGTAAGATTGGAAAAGACGTCCAAGATCATCGAGTCCAACCTTTAACTGAACACCAGCCTGTCAACTAAACCATAGCACTAAGTGACGCATCCAGTTGTTTCATGAACACTTCCAGGATCGTGACTCCACCACCTCCCTGGGCAGCCCATGTCAATGCTTAACCACCTTTTCCATGAAGAAATTCTTGATGTCCAACCTGAACCTCCCCTGGCATAGCCTGAGGCCGTTTGCTCTTTTCCTGTTGCTTGATGCCTGGGAGGAGAGGCTGACCCTCCTTTCAGGTAGTTGTAGAGAGCAATAAGGTTCTCCCTGACCCTCCTTTTCTCCAGGCTGAACAACCCCAGCTCCCTCAGTCACTCTTCATATGATTTACTCTCTCAATCCTTCACCAGTTTCATTGCCCTTCTCTGGACATGCTTCAGCACCTCAATGTCTTTCTTGGAGTGAGGGGCCCAGAACCGGACACAGGATGTGAGGTGCGGCCTCCCAGTGCTGAGTACAGGGTCATAAATAGCTTCTCTAGTCCATTTGGCCACACTATCCAGGCCACGATGCCATTGGCCTTTGTGGACACTTGGGCACAGCTGGCTCATCAGCACACCCAGATCCTTTTCCACTGGGCAGCTTTCCAGCCACTCTGCCTCCAGCCTGTAGCACTGCATGGGGTTGTTGTGACCCAAGTGCAGAACCCAGAACTTTGCTTTAATGAACCTCATACTGTTGATCTCAGCCCACCTATCCAGCCTGTCCAGATCCCTTTGCAGAACCCTCCTATCCTCCAGCAGATCAACTCTGCCACCAAACTTAGTGTCGTCTACAAACTGACTAAAGGTACAACCTGATTCCCTCATCCAGATCATCAGTAAAGATATTAAACAGCACTGGCCCCAATACTGAACCTTGGGGACCCCAGTAGTGACTGGTCACCAAATGGATGTGGCACCATTCACTAGCACTCCCTGGTGCCAGTCCTCCAGCCAGTTTTTACCCCAGCAAAGAGTGCATCTGTTCAGGCTATGGGCCGCCAGTTTCTCCAGGAGAATGCCGTGGGAGACCATGTCAAAGACCACACCAATATCCAGGTAGACAACATTCATAACCTTTCCCTCATCCACTGGGCAGGCCATGTGGTCATAAAAGATCAAGATGGTCAAGCCTTGGCTGAACTGTCCTTTCCTAAACCCACAGTGGCTGGGCCTAATCCCCTGGTTGTCCCTACATGCCGTGTGATCACACTCAAGATAATCTGTTCCATAATCTTCCCCAGCACCAAGGTGAGGGCTGTAGTTCCCCAGATTCTCCTTCTGACCCTTCTTGTAGATGGGCTTTACATATGCTAACTTCCAGTTACCTGCGACCTCCCTGGTTAACGAAGGCTGATAATAAATGATGGTGAGCGGCTTGACAAGCTTTTCTGCCAGCTCCCTCATCACCCTAGGAGGAATCCCATGTGGCCCCATACACCTGTGAGTGTTTAAGTGGCACAGCAGGTGACTAACTACATCCTCTTGGATTGCAGGGGGTCAATTCTGCTTCCTATCCCTGTCTACCAGCTCAGGGGGCTGGTTGCCATGAGGAGATGCAGTCTCTCTGTTAAAACAATGAGGCAAGGAAGGTATTAAGTACTCCAGCCTTCTCTTGATCCTTGGTGATAATGTTCCTCCCCACATCTAATAAAGGACAGAGATTTTCCTCGGCCCTTCTTTTGTTGGTAATGTATTTATAAACACACTTCTTATTACCTTTCACAATGGTGGCCAGACTGAGTTCTAGCTGAGCTTTTGCTTTTCTGATTTTCTCTCTACATGACCTAATGAAATCCTTGTACTCATTCCCGAGTTCCTCTCCTTCTTCCAACACTCATAAACCCTCTTTTCTTCTCTGAGTTCTGGGAGAAACTCCCTGTTCATCCAGGCTACTCTTCTTCCTCCCTGGCTTGTCTTTAGGCACAAAGAGACAGCCTGCTCCTGAGCTTTTAAGATTTCTTTCCAAAAGTATCCTGCCATTCTGGACCCCTCTGGTTTTAAGGGCTGTTTCTGACGGGACTCTC
This sequence comes from Mohoua ochrocephala, assembly GCA_013398855.1. Lineage (NCBI taxonomy): Eukaryota > Metazoa > Chordata > Aves > Passeriformes > Acanthizidae > Mohoua > Mohoua ochrocephala. Next base: position 13,718 of record VZTA01018356.1, read on the forward strand.
TGAACCAGTGTCCTGAACAGGCAAATCCTGCCCCCTGGAAATCCAAGGGAGAGGTTTTGTTGACCTCTTTCCTCATTTCACCATGAACTGAAACCTCTTTCATATCATGGTCACCATGCTCACGATGGCCTCTGACCACCACATCTCCCACCTGCACTTTTGCTGGTTTAATGAGGCACCGACCCCTGGTAGGCTAAAAAGAGGTGCTGCTCTAAACACTACTGGGAAAAAGTGATTTAAAGAAATAGATCACAATGGCAGACTGAACCTCTGACATCATCTCTATTTTCTTAATACAGAGCATAGAAATTCTCATTACTTATCATTTGAACTATGTACACATATAACTTAGACAAACTAAACTATCTTGATTTATTAATTAAGAGAAGATCTAGCACTATTCTAAACTACTTAAAAACACACTAAAAGCACCTGCTTTATACTTGGAGCCTGAATGCGCCAAGCCTCTGTTTTCCAGCCACTGTCCTATTTTTCTCTTGGACCAAGGAGCCCTTAGTTACCAAATTCATGTTGCCATGTGAATGCTTAGACCCCAGTACAGTTCACTCAATAACTTTTTCTTTAAGGATTGTTTTCAATCCTTTTATAGTTGTCACAGGTTCTCTTTGACCCTTTTTTCCTCCCCAAAACCCTATCATTATTGTATCTGTAGGCATCAAAACAAATACGGTTTTCAAGTAACAGCTGCACTTGTGCCAAACTCAGGATAGCAAAGCCTCTCAATGCAAGCATGGAATCCTGTTAATTGACTGATGCACCGCATCAGTCCTTTTGCCCACGAGCTGCACAAGGAGTTCGGGACCGCTCTCTCTAACCCCCTATATTCCTGTTGGAGCTGCTGCTTCAAGGCCAGGCTGCCCCACAAAGCAAGCAGGAAAGTAAATCCAAAACCAGTGCAATGGATAAATGTTGCACACATAAACAAAGGAAGATAACAGGGTATCAATTCAGCTGAGACACACAGGAGACTGAAATTATCTTTTGAATCAGTTTGGATTAGTTTTCAATACTGTTCTTTAAAAATGTGAGATGTTTTCTCTAATAAATGAGAAAAACATAATGCTTACGAATTACCCTTCATGGGTATACTTCTCACTAAACTAATGTTTGCAAAACAACTTACTGAGGCGCTGCCTCTGCTTGCAGACTTCATATGCTCATTAGTGTTACAAGAAATTCGATTTTTCCACAGTCTCAAACTACAAGATGTTAAAATTTCTTGCTTTTGGCTCTTTCTATTCCCCTGCAGGTCTAATGGGTTTTAAAGGTTTCATTTATGTACAGCAAACACACACAAACAAACACAGTTGAGTTTGGAGGCAATGTTGGGGTTTTCTTCTAATGCTATCTACTACCAACTCCAGTAAAGAACTTACCCATACTGAGGTCTTATATCACTATAACTATGATCTGTAGAATGTTTAGTACAATGATATAGATTAAATCTTTAACACAAGGGGAATAAGATATATCAGTGCAATCTTTTCTCTGTCAATATGACTGCCTCCATATTTTGGAAACACTAATATATCAGCAGTGCAAAAGCTCTGTGAGATAATTGCAAGGACTCAGATCAAATTCTCATCTTCCAAGGAAGACAGTGTGATCCCTTGCCCTGTAAAACGTCCTACTGAACAAGGCAGAAGAGTAAGTCCTTTCAGGTGAGCTAGGAATAAGGTATAATTTAGTATTAACCCTGTAGCACTTTTTGTCAAAGCATAAATGAATATTATAAAAGCCAGGGTTTGTATCTTATGATGAATCTTGGGAGTATTATAGCTAAAAAAAGAGCAACTTTCACATAAAATAGATAAAGCAAGGAGGGACAGAATAGTAACTGTTGACTCTTTGTATCACAATGATGACATTCTCATTTTTCCTAGGGTTAGTTATTCTAACTGTTCAGGGTCTGATTTTTTCTTTTTATTATTCTTAGTTCTAGTATACTCATCTAAAATTAAGATATAATTCTCCACATCTTTAGATGAAGTCAGGAGATATTTTTAGGCAAATCATGAATCAGAGAAGTTACTGGACTCCACAGCTCATTCTAAGGGGAATCAGTTGGTGCAATGACATGTATAAAGTATACTACTGTATTCCTTTGTACCTTTTAAAAATGCCTCTGAGCTCTGGCACATGGCCAAACTAGGGCTGTTCCTGCACAGACACCTCAGCAAGTCTTACAGCTTCTCATCAGAACTCCTCGCCAGGAGCTGTGACAGCTTGGTTACTCATGCTTGGAAGGTGCTGTAACAGAGTTGGTGTGAGGCTGGCAAGGAGCCTCAGCCCTGGAAGGAGGAAAGGGAAACACTTCTGCCATGCAGGTCAAGTTCTAGCTCTCTTTTGTCCAAAGTGACTTGGCAGTACAAGCTGATATTGAGGAGCTTCAATTTACACAGCATTTAAATAACACTGAAGTTTTGACACAAAAAGCACTGAAGTTTCAACTTCTCGTGACTCCAGAGGCATGACAGCCTGAAATATGCTACGGTCTCCTCTCAAATATGTGCTCATTGACATCACAAGTAAGATGCTCACGCCCTACTTCTCCTCAAGAAGTGCTTCCCAGAGGAGACCAGCAAGGCTTCACAGAAAGCCCCAGGGGGAAGGCAACAGCCAAGGAGCATCTGAGAATGCGAAAAACGCAGCTTCAGTTCTCCTCTATTCCTGAAGCTACTAAAATCCATAATTTTGCTATATCGGAAGAGTAGCCTTGCCCTCTAGCTACACATTTTATGGATAGAGGTACTACTGATTTCTCAGTGGTTCCTCGATGAAGTACAGTACTTTGCGTAAGTACACACTCACATCGGTCTAGCCCGGGTGTTTCTAGGCATCACATCCCTCCAATGAGCTGGCTTCAGCTTCCAAAGGGGCAGAAATTACTTTTTTCATTTCTTTTTTTCATTCTTGTCCTTGTCCCACAGAAAAGGGTTAAGTTGCTATTTCTTGAAGGTGAAGGAAAGAACTGATGTTTTTTCGCCTCACTCATTTCTGCCCCTGACAGCAGGGCCAGGCTGCTGTTGTGATCCCAGCTTTGCTATGGCTCTGCACAGTACCACAGACACATTCCCCTCGTGGCTGTGAACGCCCCTACCTGGTGAAAGAGAAGCTGCTGCCTGCAGACACAGATCTTCTGCTCTTGCATTCATCCTGCCACACGAAACAACTGAGCAGTGCCTGAAGCTTTGTCTGGTCTGAGAATGTAGGAGTTGGAGAGAAGCTTCACTGGAAGGCAGCTGCCAGATCCAAGGCAAGAAAGCAGAAGATTTTCAAGAGCCACCCCTGAACACTGAGGTTTATCAGGACTGCCTAGGTATGTGCAAGGAGGATGGTCTCTATGTATGATACATATGGGGCCTATCTTGCATTAGGAGCTGTGGTAAAGGATGTATTCAGAAGCACATTAACAAACATCTTCAGACAGAAGATCAGAACAGTGAGTTTCTACATTTAAATGATACAAATTTGATTTAGCATTCCGCACCTACGTGGGCAGCAACTGACCTACCAAAGAAGCAACACAATGATGGTAACACTGCTCCAAATGGTTTAAATTGATACATACATTTCTTCTTGTACCTTGAAACCGGCATTTTGATTCCAGTAAAAAGAAGACAGCACACCTCCAGATCAGGATGCTACATTTTTATGTAATTAATTCACTTCTACCTAACATGGTATTACTAAATTCCATGTCACTCAATATTGTGACATAAACTGTGATAAATACTGATTAATTAACTTCAGAATAAATAGACCTAAGTGTTTAGACCATCCTTGAAAGTATGTATACCTGAAGTTAGCAGTTATACAAAGATCTGAAACATCTGATTTCAAGTGGCTAGAAAGAGCCACAAAACTGAGTGTCAGAATGAACACATTCATTCTGTAACAGTAAAATGCAATAAACTGGTAAACTTTTTAACTAGAACCAACATAGTTTTGGATGACCATTTTATTAGTCAGCACAAAAGTGCCCTGATGAGATAAAATCTTTTTTTTTACTTTCAAAACACAGTTAGAGAGGACTGCATTCCCATTCCAACTACCATCAAAAGTGGGTAAAAGCCTTTCTTGCAAAAACCCTCTCCCAAACTCTGCAAAACTTATAACGAAGCAAAACTAACACATTGCCAGACTGAATCATTATGAGCTTCCTCTCAACTGCTTTCTAAGGGACTGTTATGCATCAGTAGAGGCATAATCTAGGGTAAAGAGTAAGATTAAGATACTTCCCAAACCACTATGATTATGGTTATGATTATGAGTAGCATCAAAGCTACTCCCCGCCACTGGCAGGCAGGTTTGCTACCCTTCAGTGGGAACAAAAATAAGACACCTTCTGCTGCTGTGAGCAAACCGTAGCTCCTGCTGAATTGAGGCCAGTTCACAGAGAGGGCTCTCCAAAAATATGGACAGGCATCAAATCATTCCTGCTTCATGGCTGGAAATCCTGGAAGGGCACATTGGGTGCATTTTAAGAACAATCATTACTGTCTTCAGAACAGGCTAATATTGCAGGACAGAGACCATGACTGACTTATCGGGATCCAATTTTTCAAAGCTCTGAGTGTTGGCTGAACACTTCCCCTGTCAAATTCAGCACCATATTCTGCACTGATTTAAGTGGGAACACAATCAAATCATTTTGAAAATGCCAAGACTGCTTTTATTCTTTCATACAGCCAGGCATGCACATGCCATGAAGTAGTAATAAAATCAGGGGAAACACAAGAAGAAATTCAACACTGTCCAATAATTTCCAGCTTCCTCTGATAAATTCCCACTGGAAAAAGTTAACTTTTATGCCTTCCTTTCACCAAAGAGAGTGAACAGGATGGTTCACAGAAATGCATTTCACTTGCCACCCCACCCCTGCTTGCTGTTCCTGCATCTGTCGGGAGTGCCTGGACACTCAGGGCTTCACACCAATTGGTGAACGCTGGCTGAGCCCAGTGCTGCTGCTCTGTGCTGCCTAAGAAGTCCCCCGATGGGTTCCACATACCACAGGAACACCGGTGGGTTCAATGGGGCCAGAGAGCCCCTCAACTCATCACCGCAAAGATTCAGTTTTAAACGGTTTCCTTGAAACATTCTCCACTGTGGTTGTTTTCAGGATCTATGACGTGGACAAAATCATGATCTATTTCTTTGCATATACTTTTAAACAAGCCAAATTGTGACAGCTGTCATTAGTGGGCCTTGGATAATACTAAAAAGTGTGGGCTGATGATCTTTGCTTCTTCCCTAATAAAACCAACTCAAATATGTTTTAAAATTTACCACACTATGAATGACTGGTGGATGATTTACAGAATGCAACTTTGAGGTCTGTTTTTGTAAATGTTCAATGCACACAATATAAAAGGCTTTATGAAGAGCTAAAATCTTTCAGAGAAGGCCCTTGTCACTCACTTATAATGTTCAAAAGTAAGATTTTCACAAGCCATTACTGCTAACAGATTGCGTAAAAAAGCTTTGGCAGAAGTGAACACAAAATGGAGGACTGTGCCCAGGGACAACTGTTGCAGGCAGTGAAACTGAGAAGTACCATAGCCACGGCCAAAGGTACCTGTTGAATGTCTTCCCAGCTTCAGCATCCGCAGGGCTCTGAGCAGTCTCAGCACTTGGACAATGCGCCCCACGTTCTCCAGTTCTTGGGAGCTCTCACCATCACACAGGCTCTCCACCAGCAGGGTGATATAGAAAGGCAAAATAGCAAGGAGGTCTATGATGTTTGCCACACTCCTTAGGAAGCGACACCGATCTCGTGCGCACAGGAGCCTCAGGACAAACTCCGCTGTGAACCATGCAATGCACAGGTACTCTAGGGCATCCAGCAGTGGCGGGGCCAGCCAGCTGAGCTCTACTGAAATCAAGGCCATGTTGGCAATGGACACAACAACGAAAACCATGGACAATGTGCCAAAAGTCCTGGCTGCTGCAGAGGAGCCAGGCTTTTCCAAAACTTCCCAAAGTTTCTGTCTGACATTGGGACAGAGGCTACCAGAAAAATCCTCTTCTTCATCTTGGGCATCCAGTTCTTCTGCATCTTTCTTGATGTCTAAGGCTTCACTCAGCTCCTTTCTCCTGAAGTACCTGCCCAGGAACATCCCCCAAGAGATTTTTAACACCAATACGCAGATGCTTGTCTTATCATTTACCATGCAAGTCATATGAATACACATTAAAATTTACCTTATGTGAGCTCAGAAAACCGTAACATCAAGCATGTGGCTTTTATTAATTGAGCCCCTGCTGCACGTTTCCACTGACCTGATATACTTCTAATCCCCCATTTCCCATCACATGACACATTCTATATGCAGAGTAATTTTACTGACAGCGATTTATTTACATGGATCATGTTGACCACAGTAGGATCTGCTGCACAACTAAAATGAATTCTTGGAAGCAATCCCCTGGCGCAACCAGATCCTCTGTTTTTAAACAGTTCTCAATTTTATTAATTATATTGCATTTTTATTACACTGACCCATATTTGCAATAGTAAAACTGAAGGCGTAATAAAAGCCATACAGTTCATGGGTGAACTTCTGATCAATACACACTAAGGTGACAAGGTATCTTTCTTTGTTTAGATATATGGGCTCTCACACAAAGTGGACAAGCATTTGTACTGAGTAAAACTTACAGACTGTAAATATATAGAGTGTTTTGTCAGAGCAAGAGTATATTTAGAGTGGAATTTTGTGAAACCCAAACATACTCAAAGTACACAAAAAAAACCCCTTTTTCTTTCACATCTTTCTTTTTGACTGCTGCAAAGCTCAAGCCTTACACAAAGGGGTTATGCAATTTTGCCTTCAATACAGTAAGTCCTGCACATGCCAAAGAGGTCTGTAGCTCCGTGTATCACCAAAGTAGTAGGAGCTTTCAGTTGCACCTACCAGAGAAAGAAGAAAGGGATGAAAACTAGGCTCCAACTCTTTCAGCTGAAAAAACTGAACCATACTAGGGTAGGATAACTCCTATCCCTCCATCCTTTTGGGATGGGATTACTTCTTTGTTTCCTTCTAATAATTTTGACATAACTGCTACAGGTAAAGAGCAGTTACACTCTTTAGAAAATTCATTTCTTCAATACTAAAAGCCCCAAACCAGTAACATTAAATATGGTGGAAAAAATCAACTGTAAATAGAATTAACAGAAACATCCTGGGGGTGGTTCAGCCAAAACCCACCTCATTCCTAAAGTGCCTGTTATAATTTGTCTCCAGCGAGCCATGTTCCCGCTGCTGCTGCCCCCTCCCTGTAAGCTGCTACATCCACGTGCGATGCTTCCTTTCATGGCTCCTCCTGGAGCCATGCCACCCACACTCAGCCTGGCAGGTGACCAACCCCCCCTTCTGCCTCTCCAGCTTCAAAATTAAAGTGCAGGTGGGCAGGATCCAAACACTCCCAGCATCGTGCCTGACTCCACATCTAATCACTCTATGATAACCTCAAACTGAACGACTGAAGGGGCATCTCTCCTTTCACAACCTTTTTCATCTCTGGAATTGTCCCTTTAAGCATTTTGAGCTTCCAGGGACAGTCTGAAGCCACTAGAGGACATCTCAGATCCTGTTCTTGTTCCTGTCTCACTATCTTGACCTCACCAACAACCTTTCCCACAGCAAATGTGAACTGAGACCTCACCCAGCATATCTCCTCCCATTCCTGACACCCATCCACCGCTAGAGCAGCACTCGGGGCTCAACTCACACAACTTTTCCAAATGCCCAGCTACCTCATCTATCCCCTCTGCTGGATCTCTCTCACCTGAATGTTCCTGAATGCAAGTCAATGCTGAAGTCACCTAGCCCACAATCCCAGAAGCCTCATCTTCCCACAACTCACCGGTCTCTGCAGCAGGAATCAATGCTGAGCTCATCCAAACCCCAGTACTGGATCTCTTGCAGGAAAGAGAGTGCGCAAAGCTGCTCCATCACATGCAGCCTCCCTGTCTGGTAGTAATTCAGGATGTAGTGAAATGCCTGTGAGCTCCGGTCAAAGAAATACTCATTCTCCACAAGGTTGGCATCATCACAAAGCTCAAGGAGGCCAGAAGCCACATCCCGGGCAGCAGAGACCACTACTGCCAGTTTGCCAAGACGGGTGTCAGGGTAGCAGGACAAAGTTTGCTGGGACATCACAAAGCGGCTGCCTCCTACATTGATAGTAAAGCAGTCCAGAGAGGGAATGACCTTCTGGAGCAGGGGCCCCTGCTCTTCCTCACTGGAGAAAACACTGGAGTCCAGCGAGCCCAGGGATGTGCTACTCCCTGGTTCCTCCAAGGATGCTTGGGAAGAAAGAGACATGCAGCAGGGAGGCGACTTCATCCTGTAGCTGCCAGCAGCAGCCCACACTCTCCTGGATCAGAACCACAACACGGCTGCAGAGAAGACTGCCCCGCCTGCGGGGCGGCCGGGCCAGGCGGGGAATGTTGCCTCCGGCTACCGTCCCGGGGACCCCGCACCGTCCCCGCTGCCTCCGGGAGGTGCCGCCAGCTGGACGGAGGTCAGGCGGGTGTTGCACAGCCCAGCGCCGCCCGCACCCGCGAGGATGCTGAAGGAGCCACGGTACCTGAGGTGGCGTCACCTCGTGCTGTCCGCGCCGGCACCATCCGCCCGCGACGGCCCCTCCGCTTCAGCGCTCATCTCCAGCCGCTGCGTCGGGGTAGGGGAAACCAACCGGGACGACACAACACGGAACACCGGCTTCAGCGGCGACTCCGGGAGCGCCCCGACAGCAGCCCGAGGGGCCGCGCCGCTGGCCAGTCCGTCCCCTCCCGCCCCGCGCTCGCACTTCGGCCGGGGCTGCTGCGGCCGGAGCCGA
>VZTA01018356.1:22926-42217 GCA_013398855.1 Mohoua ochrocephala
CCCGGAGCCGCAGGTGCGGTGGGAGTGCGGTGTGGCTCTGCCGGGGGCTGCCTCCGGAACAAAGCGGCGCTTGCAAACTTCTCCGACCCAGTTCGCAGGGCGGTTCGGAAGCCGCCCCTCCGCAATGTATGTAACCCCAAACGTGTCGCTAAGCAGATAACGTGTCCTCGCTTAGACTGCTCCCACGGCCCAAGTCTCAAGTCGCTCGCGTAAAGAAGTCACTGAAAAGGCCAATCGATGGGCGTGAGTGAGCCTATTTTAAGGCAGCTGCACTCACCCTGTTTTAAAAAATACTCTGGACTGTCTTTGTTACCGTCCTTTGCTGACTTTGTAGGTCCTCAGTTCAACAGTGCAAAAATTGAGTTCACCCTCCTCATTCTATTTCCTTTTCTCCTATGAAACAGTTATTTCTGACAAATACTTGCTTTGAAAATGTGTATTTTCTGTTGCCTCTGACTCCTTGCCAGGGTGGGCAGCTGCCGACATTGCAGTGGAGCCTCCCAGGAGAGGAAATTGTGGAGCATGCAAAATGTGGCATTGTGTGTCATGCCACCAGCATCATGTGACGTCCCACAAGCTTTTCATCCCACATCGCTTGTTGCATACAGCTGTGTCCAGTTATGCACATTTCTAACATTTACTTCAGAGAGGTCTCCTAGAGTTTTGTCTTTTGGGAACTGGTAATCCATATTTTAAATGAAGCTGAGCTGAACATTTACCATATTGCAGAGTTGCAACACCCACAGCAACCACTCTACGCAGCACTCGCTGGCATAGAAATCTGCTTGAGTGACTGTTGGCAAAAACATACACTGATCAGAGAGAATCCAATGGAGAACAGCAAGGGTGGGGTTTGGAAGTCACGGCCCAGGAAGAAAACACAGAGTGGGATAGCTACAGTGGAATGGAATGAGCATTTTGATAGTCTTCAGACATGTAAAAGGCTGTTCACAAAGGTAAAGATGATACCCTCTGTTCTCCCTGGATGAATTGGACATGTGTAGAAGTAGTGGAGTTGAACAACACGAAGGTTATTTAGGGTAGCCGTTAGGAGGAAGAAGCAGTGGAAGAGGTATGTTGGTGTCTGTTGCAGGTCATCAGTGAGCTGGCTGGACAAGGATCCATCAAGAATAGCAGAGGTGTGGTGCTGCTTTTCCTGAGGTAGTCTGGAAGGGTTAGATGAACTCATGATATCCCTTCCAGCTCTGTAATGCTATATTTCAAGTGTGTCATAAAGAAAAATACTTATTTTCATACACATTTCCCTTTTTATTGTTTAAAACAATCAAAATTAAATATAATTTAGATGAATAAACACAAAAACATGAATTCGTTTTCCTTTGAAACTATCAACAACTGCTGTTATGCAGCAGGCTTTCAAGAATCACTCATTTTTAATCCAGGGTTGCCACTCAGGAGTGCAGTCCCTCTGATGGATAGCACTTAAGCCAGCACGTAATTAAAAGCAATAATTAAAAAAAATAATTAAAACCATCAGTAAGACCAATTTAAAAGCATCAATGAGAAGCACCTCAGAACAGCAAGGTGCCTTACTGGCTGTTATAGACCCCTAATTGTTCAGTCATTAAACTACTCGCTCAACCTCTTTTCAGTAGTCATTCTTTCCATCAGCCAGAAAGACTTTTTCAGGAATATTTTCTCCATTAGAAGGGAGATCTGAAAACACTCGCCTCCCATCATGATGATTCAAGGGACTACTTCAGATCCACCGGTGTTTCTAAGAACCTGGCTACCAGTTTTGACTTTGTCTAGTCAAAGCGAGTATCAAATGCCCAGCTTCATTAAAACTGTAGATCATTTGTTCTTAAAATACTCTGACACATCATTTTCAGCACATGTATGAGACCTTGAGAGACCGGGTTAATTTTCCTGTTTACTTATGTCCTTTATGGAATGATGACTGTATACAGGTATATTTATTTCACTTCAGACTTAATTTTTTGTCTGATTATCAACTGCTCAGACCAGAGTGTTTTCTTCGAAACACTAGAGGAAAGCTATATGTTTAGGATACTCTTTCCCTTAGTTTTGTGCATTCTTCTACGCGCTTCTCATTGCAGGAAAGTGACATCACCAACAAAATTCCGTAGTGTCCACAACTTCCATACTGTGAACTCACGTTACATAGGAGATATGTGTATGATATAGCTTCTTACTTCTGAGTGCTGTTTCTCTGCTAGTTGTAAATTTAGATTTTTATTAAAAAAAGAACTTTTAGAAAACTGTTCTGAAAATTATTTTCAAATGTAACGATAAAATAAAGCTGGAGCGTTTCAAAGAAAGTAGAAAAATGTTTTATGAGTAAAAAAGGCTCAAAAATAGAGGATTTATTTTTCTACTACTAGAGACAGGAGAAACAGGCAGTATTGGTGCATATTTCATTTTCGGGGGAACTCTTAAAGGATCTGCTCTTTGTCATTCCTGCTCATTTGTACATGAGAAATCAAAGTAACAACTTTCATAATTTTATCATTCCTTTGGCAACCCTGCTCAAGCAACCATATTCATATACCCCTGGAGTAGTGGCAAAAAATGCTATAAGAGGACAAGGAGTCATTTGGTCTTAATCAGTCTGCCAGTGAAATGCTGCAGCTGAAGTGAACTGCGGACATTTCCAAGGCGGTTTGGCTCATGGAGTTAGTAGTGTTGGATAGAACCATGTCTGCCTGCTTCAGATCCGTGGTTCAGACCAAAGGGACTATACTGCTTTGTTGTGTCAGAATATCTGAAACAACTGAATGCTAATGACGTCTGTCTGAACTATGGTTTTAGCAATGCTCCTGCTGACATTTCCCTGATGTGATATCACTGACTGAAAAAGCAAGATTTCATTATTTCAAGGCATAGTCAGAAAAAAAAAAAAAAAAGATGGAATACTGAAATATGAGTTGCAACCCAGTATGTCTGTTGTGGGAGTTGAAAAATTTACTTCAGGAAAAGAGCCAGCTGTTACAAAAACTTCTTTTATAATATGTTTTCCTGATTTTCTCTACTTATGTTGAAAGATATGACTTTATGGCAATTGTGTAGTCAGTTTTTTCAGCTGGTATATTGTGATATACATGAAAAAGCCAGGATGTGCAGGTCCCAACATTTGTCATTATCTTTTCAAATAGGCTCAATTCTCTTCCTACAGAAGTAGTGCTTCACAATCAACTGATTGTTAGTTACTGTCGTTTCTGACACATTATATTTCCAAATTTTTTTATATTTTGATCTCGTGTATTAGTCTGTTTTGGAATTTAAAATCTAGATGGCTCCACTGGACCTTATGTAGTAGAAGAGAGGGAAAGCATTAGGAAAAAGTATGATAGGTAGGGTATTTCTGGGCAAACTTCCTCCAGGAACACCTTCATAGTTTTCAGTGGCACAGGAATTTGGTAAGCCAGAGGCTGCATGGAGCCCAACATGTTTAACAACTTTTCACGGTGCTGTAAATTCTTGTTTGAATTAATTTGTTTCAATGTTGATAATGCTTTTTCAAGGTTCTGCACGATTTAACTCTGCACAGGGTGAAAGATACCACTGATTTGTGTTTCACTGTCCTCTGTTCTGGTGGTGTGATTGCTGAATAATGGTGTCCTGCTCATGTTGCCAGCACCATTCATGATTTTGCTGACATCTGCCATACAATAGTCTCTATGGAAGTGGTTAGTTACAGTAATATATCTTTAGTTTTAATATGGATCCAAGTTTGTGAGTAATAAATCTTAACAAGGGTTAAAATTAATGAATGTTGCCAGTATCACTATTTGTCTGTCGCAAATTTTGTACAAAATGCAAGTTTTGAACCCCGAGTTTGACTGCATTTAGCACGAGAGATAATCTGTATCATAAACTCCACTTCCTTCGCGGAGATCAAGAGTCACTCCTGCAAATGACAGTGGTACTGGCTGGGCTGGGTCCTCTGTTGAATGTTTCCCTTTGGTTAGTGTGAAACAGTGCTCTTCAGGAGCAGTTGTGGTTCCTTTACAACTTAGTTGTCTGAAGCCTGTCTTTCTTTCATATACTCCGAGAGCTGCTGTAATGTCACTCTTGCAATAACAGGTGAGAAAAGATTAAACCTAGAAATTCTCTAGACAACTCTCTGCTGTTTCCTTTGGCAAGTGGAATAAGAGCATATTAACACAGCTTTATTCCCTCCAGGGATATTCTGCTTTTCTTGTGGAAATGGTCCAGCTGAAACCAGCCAGATCTCACTTCCTTTGAGCTTGCTGCACGGAACAGACAGATCAGAAGAAGACACACAGTTTGGTTCACATTGTGTGAAAACTGTTTAAGAGAGTATGGAATCAGGGCTATGTTAAGAAAGCTGTTTTCGGTATCTCTGAACACTACCCACTTTCAGACCCTATTTATTTTCTTGCCTTTTACAATGTGGTAGGAAGTAAAAAAAGTGTAGCTGGGAGGTAGTTCTGTAGAGCAACTTACACATATGAGCAGTTATTTTTTCAGAGTAAGGGCTAGTTTTATATCCACCAACTGCATAGGAAAGCAAGTTGCTGATATTTTCTCCTGAAACTGCAATAGAAATGGGCATTATTACATAAAATATGAGTTCGGTAAACAGTATGTCTAATGCTAGGCTGGATGTTACTTTCACTGTTACTAGATTGGTGAAAGAGATTAATAAGAATTTTCAAATTTTAATTTTAGCTGCATTATTCCAAATCCCCAAAGTCCTCTGAGATGAATAAAAGATATGCAATTAGAACTGACTGTTGACCTACGCAATGCATTTTTTAGGAGCTGTTACTCCATCCTCTTATCACTGAACAGGCATATCCCAGCAATGCCAAGGAAGATTACATACAAGTATCAAGAGGAAAAATACTTCTCTTTAAAGAGGGCCATGCTTTTACTCTGAAGAAAAGCTCCAATGATTTACTATGCAAAATAATGCCTTATTTAAAATAAATTTTAAAATCGATCAAGGAGAGTGAAGTCATTCAACACAGGATGAAATTTAAACCAATCAGTCTGAGATTTAAATTGATATTATCAGAAACAGAAAAAACATTAAATGAATGCAACAATTTGTGTATTGTTCTTGATACTGTCCCTGCCCAGAATTACTTGTTTTATTCAGCAGCTAAACTCACTTCTTCATCAGCCAACTAGCAAAGCTTTTGGTCTTCTCCTGAAATAAACTTGAAATTACTCAACCTTACAGCTGATATCTTTTAATTTGGCAAATGTCAGTTCCTTTCTGCTGGCAGTTTAGGTAAACTCTGCAGCTCTTAAATCAATTTTGTATTCATTCTTTCCTGTGGTCTGTTCCAATGATTACATTTTACCGTGTGTGTTTCTTCATTAGTTTCTCCTGTGCTAATTTACTGCACAGACTTGCTTTCTTTCAGACCACTCACACCTTGTAACCTGAGTTATGTTTAAACTGAGTTGCAAGTGCTTACCTCAGTGCACTTTAGACTGCTGGGCTCTCATCATCAGTGCAAGAACCTGGCTGGGCCATCTTCTGGGAATTTCAAACCAACATCAACTCTCACTGCTCTTCTTCATAGACACTTGCTGCATTCCCATGTATAGCTTGGCATTGTTAATGTTAACAAAACATCCACACATCCATTTTTTAAGTGGAATTCTTTTGAGGATTCTCGAAAGTGAAGGCTTTTGGAGGCATTTCTGATATTAGTTACTTTCTCATTATCAGTTTCTCAGAGAAAGAAGACAAGGATCTTTTAACATTTAAACTTCTCTCAGGCAATAAAGTCTCTACCCTTCGAAGAAACTGGCTCCTAAATCTGTGAATGTTCATTGTGTTATGTAACACATCATGATCTTCCGGTAGCACGCTGGATAACAACTTCTTTTTCCCACTTATAAAAGTTAAGAAAATATAATAGCCAACAGCAAAGATATCTTCTCTAAGAGTGATACGGTCAGTTTCAGCCTATAAAAATATTACTAATTGTAGCAGGATGCTCTGCCCTGCAATGTGAGCAAGCCACTTGGACAGTGCCCTATTTACAAGGCTGTCAGTAGTAGATTGAGAGGGGCCATCATGTGCTGGTTTTGGTGTTGAATTATGCTAAAACCAGTCTGCTCACCAACCCCAAATTAACATCCTGATAGTGACGCAGCCGGAGACATACGGCTGGCAGTCAACTACTTTATGCTCTAGAAGTCCAGTGCACTCCCATATGGTTAGATAACATATTCCTCCTTGGAGTGGGTAGGGGTTGTCTCACAAGGATACTCGAGGCTGAGTGAAATAGATGTGCCCGTGAGCACTGGTATGATGAGTTAGATCAATCTCTACTTAATAAATGTTTCTTTTTGCTAGCTTTAACCTAATTGCTTTAATAGAATTGCTCTGATACAATGCACTATCATATCTGATACCATACACAACTAGTAGTTTTAGTTTTTATACTGTACAGCAAGTAATTCTGACTTAGATTTTTGCCGTGTCATATGGCATAATGAAGAATTAATTTTATTAAAATAAATCTGGTTTACCATCATTAATCCTGTCTGACAAAGTTACTTAAAGTGTTGATAAAGTCTGGGGCTAAGATTGAGAAGGAGTTTAGAAAGCCAGGGGTCATTCCTGCACCTTGTGACTCAGCAGAAGGGCTTCTTTAATAAACTTTGTCTGAAGCTCCCACTCCCACCTGTGACACTTAGGAATTTGTAGCAATCTCTCAGCAATTGGTTTTAGGCAAAACTAATCATTATTCAAGAATTTGTGTAACATAAGTTATCAACCTCTGGGAACTTTCAAATATTGAGTCATTCATAAAACTTTTTTATTGTAATAACTTATATATCTGTACTAATGGAAAAATATCCAACCCATCTGTCTATGTAATTAACAATTTAATTTGCACCACTGAACTGGCAGAATAGCTGAGCATCTGAAAACAAACAGGAAAACCAGAACAGGCATGTCTTCATACAGAGTGAAACATTGTCCTGGAAATAACTTCAGATAATTTCATTCTGTGCAAAAGAGAAACGTGTTCAGGCAACTTCATCTCTGCTAACTTTGACTGGTGTTTCTTTGCCCCACAATCCTTCAGTTTACATTTTATGTATTGAATAATTTCCTTCAGCTAATAATGCAAATTCCCATGCTTGTCATGGAGTGTAAGATGATTGCTTACCATCTTTTCAGTCTTCCAAATTAGCTTAAGAGCCTTTAAATTTGCAAAATTCATTTTGGTATATTGGCTAACCTCACAGATATCCTTTAGCTAGATTAATTAATTTTGTAAGAGGAATTGTGGTTCTTAAGTGGCGATTATGTGTAAATTGACTTCCTGTGTGACTGACTGCATAATTGACCAACTTCGTCTGCCTATGAGAAGCAGAGATTTCTTTGCCTTGACAGTCTCTTTTAGTCTCTTCAGTCAAAGAAGAGAAATAGAAGCTTCAAAGAAACAATTCATTATTTGCTGTACACACATCTGCTTTAGGATGGGATGAATCACATCTCACAAAGGTCCATTTGTCTCCCCTGATGGAAAGGGAAGGCTAGACAACAGTTCCGATAAAGCATTAGCACTGTAGGTGTCTATGGTTGGTCAGTTGAATCTGACCCTAGAGTTTTAAACTATTTTTGTTTTTTTTTTTTGTAAAAAAAAAAATCCTCTACTACTTATATAAGTATAGTTATTAGTTCTTACCAACACAAGTATTTATTATATATTATTATTTATAATTATCAATTTATTAACAAGTATTAACACACTCGTTCAGATAACTATGAAAACGCTTTGTATTTTTGAAATAACATCATTTGGTCTGCACATCATAAATAATTTCAGAAATGCAGTATTTGATTAGTCCTCACAACATTACTGTGAAATAGGTAAGTACCGTTATGATTCAATGATGACAATTAATTTCTGCCATGCGCAATTAAGCTGTACTTCCCCAGAACACTTCATGCTTGCAGGTGACCAAACATTTAGAGGGATCTGGGTCCTACAGGACTGCATGAAAAAGTGCTGAACTTCCTTACTGCTTCTGGGTGCATAGAAGGGTAAGTGTGTTCGTTGACTTCTCAGCTCATGCACTGGAGTTTATTTGTGCTGGACTCTGTGTCCTCTGGAGAGCTTTTGGAATGCAATTCTGAGAAAACTTTCATGGATAGAAACAGTCCTAATTCCTCAATTTCAGCCTGTCACATTTGCATAAATATTACCTCATTAATTATTCAGAATGAATTTCCCAGGCTTTTCAACTACATCAACAACGTGATCTGAACGCTCACTGGAACAGTTCTCGTTTCATGCACTGTGACATGCACACCTGGCTGTGGCTGTAGGAAGTAATGATGTTTTGTAACTATCATGGTTTAACCCCAGCCAGCAGCCGAGCCCCACAGAGCTGCTCGCTCACTCCCCCACCAGCGGGATCAGGGAGAGAATCAGAACAGTAAAAGCTGGAAAACTCATGGATTGAGATACAGGCAGTTTAATGGGGGAAGCAAAAGCCACTCATACAAGCAAATCAAAAGAAGGAATTAATTCACTGCTTCCCATGGGCAGGCAGGTGTTCATCTATCTCCAGGAAAGCAGGACTCCATCACAGTAATGGTGACTTGAGAAGACAAACGCCACGATTCCAAACATTCCCCCCCGAGTCCTTCTTCTCCCAAGTTTATACACTGAGCCTGATGGTCTGGAACATCCTTTTGGTCAGTCTGGGTCATCTGTCCTGGCTGCGTCTCCTCCCAACCTCCCATGCACCCACAACTTCCTTGCCAGATTGTCAGTACGAAAACCAGAAAAGGCCTTGGCTCTGTGTAAGCCCTGCGGAGCAATAACAAAAACATCTCTATATTACCACCCTGTGTTCAACACAAATCCAAAACACAGCCCCACACCAGCGACGGTGAAGAAGATTAACTCCACCCCAGCCAAAGCCAGCACAATAATTTTTTTTTTTTTAAGAGAAGTCTGAATTCTAAATAATCCGGTCACTTCTTATTACATCTGCACGGTAATAAGTAATCACGGTAATTTCTGTTCAATAGCTAAAACCCACCTTCTTTATTGTAGGCTTTACTGTGAGGATAAATCATCTGACAGGCAATTCCCACACAGCATTTTCTTGATTTTGTTGTATGCCTTTAAGGAGAGAAACAATGAAGTATAAGCAAACATATAAGTATGAAAGTAATTACCTCAAGCATGCATAAAACTGGTATGTTAGTGTTGGTTCCCCTCACTCATGGTATTCCAATTACAGTTGTTTAGTGTAAATATCTTTATTCACTTATTAAAACTCCAACAGGCAGTGTTTTTATAGATGTCAGTAGGTGTATGTTTATGGGTATGAGCCTGTCAAAAAAAATCTGTTTAATGTCTCTGAGATTTGTAAACCTTTCATTGTTGTCAGACAGATTTTCCTAGGGGTGATGACGGTTGTGCTGATCGATTTAACCCTTTTTTTCAGTCTGCATGAGACTTTGATTAGCTTGGATCAAACACGTAGTGTTCCCAAATAAGAAAGAATTCATAATCTGTCAGACAGCAGGAAGTCTCCTTCGGTAGTGCTAATAATGAATTCACAGGCAGTTCTAAGTATCTAAATACTCAGATTTTGTGTTCCACAGGCAGTTTCTGAAGGCATTTTGCAACACTGACTAATTCTTCTCTACTTTAGAGAGGAAATCCTCTCTACTTCCCTTGGTGTTTGCTTCTGTGTCTCGAACTAAGGTTGGTATTTAGAATATTGAAAGTGCAACCTTGTTCTCAGCTTGCCTGGGAGCAAATACAGTTCAATTCCCCTCTAGACACTACTGTACATCAAACCATTACTAATAATGTATATTATAGCAGTAATAACCCTAAGAGTCAATAAAACCAAAAAGTAACCTTGAGTAAGCATAAAATATTACAGTCATATTGACAAATGAAAGGGAATTAGAATCCAGAAGAATGTGTGCATTCTATTCTAATATCCAAACCTCCTCTTCTGTAACCCTGTTTGTGTCGTACCAAGACTTTGCCTAAACTGAATGGTAGAAAGCCTGAAAGGCTCACGGCCATGTTTTCCCCTTCTCTTCCCCATACAACTGTTTTGTTTCCATCATTTCTTTCCTTTCCACTCCAGTTTGATTTCCATTGGCCTTAATCATGCTGCTGTGCTTGATAGTTCTCAACTTCTGACTCAGTGGAATAATTCCTGACAAAAGGACTGTCATCTAAGAGTGCTGTAAAACTTGTCATCAAGAAGAAAATGTGTAACTAACATACAAATAAACTGAGTTATTTCAGGAAGAACCCATGAAGTCAAGCACACGTGTGCTTTTCTTTAATTGAACATCTATAATCCTAATAAAAGAGATTGTGTGTTCAATAAATAATTGGGATGTCATTCTGAAAAATAATCCATTTTGATTTGTCTTTGAAAGCATAGTTAAATTTGTGTGCCTTTGTTAGCGTTTTACTTGATCATTTATAGTAAGAATAATTTTTACTTAATGAGTAAAAATGTTTTAAAAGTAAATGGCAGAAATATTGAGCAAAGGCTACTAAGCTACGAATTCTCTGTGGATTCACAGGTACTATGAATTGTCCTTCTCTGTACATTATCATTGCTTGCCACAAAACAACCTCAGTGATCTTGACTAAATTTTGCTTACTTCAAATTCTACTTATAAAACTAAAAAGTTGTTCTAATCTAATTCATCAGTTTTTAACTAGATATCTATGATTTTTGGAACAAGTATTGTCTTTCAGGTTTAATTTTTATTTTCACTTGAATTCCTCTCTGCATGAAAAATTTAAAACCAGCCAGTGGCTGCACCTTATGCGAGTTTTGTGCCCCCTTCCCTATGTCAGCTTTCATCTTCTTGCCTTGCCTTTTCTTGCCTTGCCTTACCTTCCTTTCACAGGATCACAGAATTGCTAAGGTTGGAAGAGCCCTCTGGAGATCATCCAGTCCCGCCCCCATGCCAAGGCAGGGTCACCTAGAGCAGGTTACACAGAACATGTCCAAGTGATTTTGGAATGTCTCCACAGAGGGAGACTCCGCGACCTCCCTGGACAGCCTGTTCCAGTGCTCTGCCACTCTCAACACAAAGAAGTTCTTACTCTTGTTGAGCTGAAACTTTTTGTGTTTTTGTTTATGGCCATTACTCCTCGTTCTGTCACTGGGCACCACAGAAGAGTCTGGTGCCACCCTCTTGACACCTGCCTTTGAGATATTTACATGTATTAATGAGATCCCCTCAGTCTTCTCTAGACTAAACAGACACTACCCTTCCTAAATTTTTATCCTGAGATCATCAGGTTTAATAACTATATTGACTCCTTCTCGCTGCTATTTTAATGACTTCTAGAGTAATTCCAAGGACTCAGGGTTCAATTCGTTCATCAGAACTGACTGCTTTGAGCTACTTCAGCATCACAACATGATTGCCAGCCCCTTTATGTGTCTCTCTGTGAGAGGGAAATCTCTGCTTCTTATTTGCTTCACAACAGTTCCCTTTTCAGGGCTCCAACTAAGTTCTGTGGCTAAGTCCTAGCTGCCAGGCTGGAGTGTCTAGATTGGATGCCATTAACTAAATCGAAGACAACTCATTTTTCTGGAAAGTGCTTTATAGCAAATTCTGTCTCTGGCTGTGGCTAATGATAATTTATATTACTTTTAAAAAGTGGGCCTCCCTTCCTGTTTTCCAAATCAGCTTTCAAATTGTCGAGATGAATGTTTATGGTCTGGCTAGATAGGAGAAGGATCATTCTAAAATTATACTTCCCTGTTGTTTTCCTGCAGTTTACATATTCAGCTCAACTGCATCTTCCCATAATGTTACTTACCTGCCTGCATCTCATACTACCCAACGTAAACAGACATACTTCTGCTTGGCCTCCACTTGTTTCCCCACTTGGGGAAACATGGATATTTTACGTTTGGCCTCACATCTGCTAGTTCTAAGCAGATATGTCAGGTACCTATAGAAATATCAAATGGCAGTAGACACTTGCACTTAAAAAAGTGAGTTAAGCCCAAAATATATTTGTTAGAAGAATTGAAACATTTTATAGTAAATGAGTAAAATTTCACATATAGGGAGTCAAGCCTCAAAAAAATCTTGTGGAAAGCTAGTTATTATTTTTACTCTACCCAGAGGATTGCCTTGAAATAAAAGCATTACTTTGACTGAAGCAATTCCTTTACAGCTATTTTCAGTTTGTTTTTTTTTTTTTTTTTTTTTTTTTTTTTTTTTTTTTTTTTTTGTTGTTTTGCTTGTAAGGTATCAGCTTCACCTAGTGAATGATTAATGAATTCTTAAAATACAGTACACCGGAAGACTTAAAAGCAAATTTTCATTTTTTCCTGGCGCATACCTTCTGTTTACCATCCTAAAGGTCTCAGTGATTCTTGATTGCACCAAAGAGGTGTGTAAAATATACTGGTGGAAATAAAATCCCAAAGGCTCGCTCTCATGTGTTACAAGATTAGTAGTTTAAGCATTGTGGTGTGATTCAGAATACCAGCACCACAGCAGTATAAGCTTTGGAGCACAGAAGAGAGAAAGAACATTCCTGTGCTTTCCAAAGTTGTCAGAGAAAAATGTGCTAACATTAAATACACCACCTAACTAGGGAGCTCTGCTGTAATCAGCACCGAAGTATAATTGGGAGACAAAGTTGTATGAGCAAGTTTAAAGGTACTGGGCCAGATTATTGGTTGGAATAAATTGGAACAAGATGGAATAAAGCAGGATAAGCTTCTTTGCCTTGGGGTATTACTTTTATGCATTTGGGAAGTTGTCTTGCTAATACCTGAAGGAAAGGTCTTGCTGATAGCAAATAATTGTTTCTGCTGTTCTACTCGAACAGTTTATATACCCTTTGATGAATTTAAAGCAGCGTGGGCTTGAATTTAATTTAGCATAAATTTAAATTGTAGAATTTATTTCTTTTTACTTTGATTCAGTCTTGTATGGCACCAGAATAGCTTAGAACATCAAACTCCTGAAACGACATGAACTGGCTTTTAAGGGAGCTAGCTTTACAGATTGAAACACTTGGGATGCTTGCTTTCTTGGCTTTTCTCTGCAGTCCTTAACTTCCTACTTCTGAGATGAGTTTTGGTACAAAAAACAAATTTTGAAAGCACTAGAAAGAGAGTTGACCCTCACTAATAGGAGTTGAAGAACAGATCTCAGCAGCATTGGTGAGATTTGGCTTTTCCCTGGGAGATCCAATGAAGACACGTTCCACTCGTGCACCACTTGCGCAATGGCGCGCGCGCTGCTAACGGCATGTACAGTCCACATGCTACAAACGGAGAGTTTTGCCTGCACTGCTTTTCCACAGGCAGCATGTTCATATGGGATGCTGAACAGCCCAGAAGTGAAGCAATAGACAAGAATTTCACATCCCCACACCTTCACAGCTGGCTTGAACAGCATCTCTCTGGATTTCTTACAGTAGATGGGGGCAGGGTTAACACATTAAGTACAGAGAGAGCCTGGAGAAATTAATCTAATTGAACCCCTTGAAAAGTGTACAAAAATTTACCTACTGTTACGAGGAGGCCACTAGTATTAGGCAATTTCATTTAGCAAATCATGATTAGAAAAGATTTGGGATGACAGAATCACCGGGTGATTGAAGTTGGAAGACACCTCTGGAAGTCATGTAGTCCAACCTGCCTGCTCAGCTTCTGTTTGTTGCACTTCATTCCATGTTCTGGATGCCAGCAGAAACAGAATCATGAACACATAGAAGCTGCTGAAGAGAGCTAGATCTATTTTGGAGACATCTGGCAATGGTGGAAGAATGTCAGACATTTTATTTAAATGAGAGTCCCTACCTTCCCCTCAGTGTTGTGCACTGCTCCCCTACTTTGGTCGCCTGAGACATAAAGCCTGTGCTGCTGCACAGGGGCCCAGATCTAGGCTGGGGTTGGATCAGGCCATCTCTTTGGTAATGTGATACCCGTGATATAACTGTAAGATATTATACCAAAAAGTCAAAATGTCACAAACTTGGCTTTTCAGTTACAACTCAAATACATTTTTATATTAGCAGATTGAAATATTCTGCAAGACTCTTGCAGTGTTTAAATTTTTGCATTTTATTTTAATAATGCATATTTTCCAGTGCAGGCCAAAAATAATGTTTGTATATCAAATATTCCTCTGGATGAAATTCCCTCTAACTCTATTAATGGATAATTACCCATTTATTACAAATCCCTAATTCAAGTATGATTCTTTTTAAAATCTGATATAATTTTCCTGTTTTCTCTCTTGGCTCCAGAATTTCCTTGATATTAGTTAATAATCTAATTTTTTTATTGTAATACAAAGTAAAATAAAAGTCTCAGGTTTTGTGTTTGTTAAGAAAGTGTTGAACTTTTATTCACAATCCAAACCCAAAACGCATTCTTGAGTAAAACTCTTTAAGTATTCAAAAATATGCTTCTCAAATGATCTCATGGGATTTGAACGCCTTGCATTAGCAGTTTATCCCACATCTGGCCTCACTGGAGTCAGGGCTGAGGGATGAGATGTGTGGGAGGTGTGTGTCAGGTTTCCTTCCACAGCTGTTTCGCTTTCACTGAACCGGGTGGCAGTCAGAGCATTTGTTGCAGTGAGCTGGGAGCGGGGAGGTAAAAAAAGATCCAAGACCATGGTTTGGTCCAAGAAAGCCCTCCTTGTTTGTTGGAAAAGGTCTCACCCATCCACTCTTATGCATATTCATGTACCCCTGCAAGATGTAACCAAACCCCCCAGGCCTGTCCCTCTGTTCCCATCGGTTGGTTTGTAACACCCGCTCTTTTCTCCCTCTCTCCCTATTGGCTATGTTGTATTACCGCACCCCTTCGGGACCCCCTCATAACCCGCAGCCAAACGGAAGTTCGCTCTCTCGGTTCCTGGGACACCATGTGGGCCCTTTCTCTTCCCTGGGGATCTACACAATAGAATCTACAGCTGTCCAGTCTGGGAGCCACCTCCTTCACCTCTGGGGCGCCTGAGCCATCATGCGCAGGGAGGTGCTTGGCCATCACAGCCATGGGTGTAGAACAGCTGGCTGGCAGGGGTCCGGCCCCGCCCGGGATTCCCCAGAGAAGGGGTCCTGTGGAAAACGCAGCAGCTGTCCCACCCAGCACCAGAACCTGCGTGAGGCGCGTTTTAAACAAGCATTGCCTCAAAGCCCAGGGCTTTCTGCTTTGAAAAATTTCAAAGAACCTGTAAGATTTTATGAAATATCAGAGTATGTGGAGACACGGGAGTTTGCATGGCACTCCTCAGCAGCCTGCTGTGGTGTTTGCATGGTTCCTCCTGGGGGAGAGAGTGTGGTCCCTGCTCCAGGAGGCCTCGAGGCGGAGGGCAGGCTGGAGGAGGCCCTGCCCTGTGGTGAGGGTACAAGGGAGGAGTCACAGTCACAGTCACAGATTTACAAACATATGCTGATGTAACATCCTCTGTTTCATGCTTTATGAATATTTGACTCAAAATGAAACAGATTTTCTTAGTCTGGTGCAATAAAAAGTGGACAAATACAACTTCCATTTCCATCCAGCAATGTCCCAATTTGGAAATACATTTTTGATATAAAAACTTTCCCTGGGGCCAAGATGGGTCTGAGGAGGGAGAGCACTTATCTCTGACAGACTGTTTTTCTCTTCAAGATTGTGGTCCAAGTCACCTACCCTGAGAAGACAGGGTCTGCATCTGAAGCCCACCTTGTGACGAAGGGAAAAAGAAAGGTTTAACAGACAGTTTAACATTGCTCCTCTGATATTTGGCTTAGGTTTCTGAATCATGGCCTGTAGTTAGTTATCCATACCAAGGCCCAGTGACTTGTAAACTGTTTGTAATTCAGAAATTTGTCCTCAGTGTGGGAATAAGGGGCTTAAACACATATCAACATGTTACAAATGCTAAGGACAAAAGTACTCGAAAATATCTTGTAGCTACCAAACATGGAGCTTGTGTTTTGGGGCCTTTTCTAGAGGTGGTTACAGATGATACTTCTACATAGAACTGTTATGGCTGTAGATTTTGGTGCTTCAGAATAGCCAGACTGCTCCTGCTCCTTCTTCATGAAGTGTTTCAGTATTTCCAGCCACTTGGTAAATCTTTCAGTAAAAAGCTTTTCCTTTCAAGAAACAGTGAAAGTTGATTTTTCTTTGTCCTTACAGCTTTCATATATTGTACTGTATGTGAAAGGAGAGGAAATTTCAGTCTCGTGTCTTATTAGCTAAGCAGTTTTGGAAGAAATAGTTATGTATGCTTCAGCTTATTTCTTCCGGGAATGTAGAACTGTCACAATGGCTAAACAGAACAAAGGGCATTATTGCAAGTGTATTGGCAAATGTAATAGCTCAAATCAAAGGATTAAAACATTGCAAGACTCAAATGGTTGATCTGAACTGAAGAAGAATATTTAGGAAATGATATTTATTTATAATGTGCAAATTTGCTTGTCACTCACTTTTCCGTGCCATTATCTGGGAGTAAAATCTGATTCAACGTGAACAGGAAACGATTGTACAAGTTTTGATGTGACAGTGCCACCTGCTGTTACAGTATGCAATTTGAAAAGAATTTTTTGATTAGTTTAGAAGCTTATTCCCGCTATCAAAAGACACACAGGAAAGTTTAGGAGCTGTGGTGCTGAGCTGGTAGCTTTAGGTTGTATTTGGTACTATATTAAAATGATTCTTTTTTTGTATTTAGCTAATTTGAGAGAATGGAGTAACTTCATTGGGAAGGACCCCACACATACTCACTCCTCTGAGAGATGACCGATGGACATTTGTATCTCTTCCTGGCCTGTAGAAGGAGGAGTCCGTGGGGAGAATTAATGGAAGCTACACCATTTCCTTCTCGCCTGATTCAGGACCTCAGCCTGGTGCACGTGCTCTCTGAGTGCCCACAGCATCTGGCACTTGTGCAAAGTCTGCAGAAGCCTGACTGCAGCTCATGTGGGGCTCAGGAGCCTTCATACCTTGGCTTGCTTCATACAGCGGTTCTGGATGGACCAAGAGCAGATCTGTTGGTACTCAGGGTGCCAGGTTAAAACTTAGGCATATGTAGACCATAGGCATCTCTACAAAACAAAATTCTGTGAAAAGAAAGAGAAGAGTTTGGATTAAAACACCTACAGCAGCAGTCAAACATCTCATTCTCCATCCTTCATTGTTCTTTTCAACCTTCTCTAACTATATTCTACCCATTATGAATAGAAGAGTGGGGGGACACCAAAGCAGCACAATATATTCATGCTGTGGATACACCTTGGATTTATAACGAGCTGTTCTATATTATTTTCTATTTCTCTTTTTCTATTTTTGTTTTTTTTTTTGTTTTGTTTTTGGGTGGGTTTTTTGTTTGCTTGTTTTGTTGTTTTTTAGTTTGGGTTTTGCCCTCTGCTGAGATCAGGTTTTCACAAGAAAACACCAGGATCTTTTTCTTGAGTAGTGATAGGTAATTCTGAATACAGTAATGAAAATATAAAGGTAAGATTATTTTTCACTTTGTGAATTAGTTTATTTTATCTAGACTGATTTTCATTTGTTATTGCTCACTATCATGAGTTTCTTTTGCTATTTCCCCAACCCCACCAACTAGGCTGTTGCTGTTAGAGCCCTGAATAACTTAAAGGCATTAGAAAACCAAATCACTTAAGCACTGTTACAATTTCCAGATCATTCTTGAGCATATTGAAGTACAAAGCTTCACACAGATATCTTGAGGATCCTGTTGTTTTCCTCCTTCTACTGAGGAAAAAAAAAAGTAACTCATTCTTACTTTTGCCTTACTTTTGTTTTATGGCTTTAAGGCAGATCTTTATCCCTGTGGAGACTTCCCTCTTACTTCACAACAACTTACTGTCTGTAGCTGGCTTTGGTGGACAACCCTGCTGAGTGCTTTCTGGGGATCCTGGAGGATTATACCAAATAGATTTTTCTACCATTTATTTGCGAGGTATGGCTTCTCTTTACAAAGCTATGTCCATTCTTCCACAAGATACTTTTTTCTAAGTATCAACTTTTTAATTCTATGGTTTATTATACTTCCTAATAATTTGCTTGGTACAATTTCAGATTTACTTCACTGGGGTTACCAGAGTCCTTTTAAAAATTTTTCATCATGTTTACTACTTTCTATGCTTGATACTGAGACAGTTTTAACTGCATGGTTACATATGGCATGAATTGATTTCCTTTAGAACTTGTGGGGAATGGTATTGCTTGTCTTTGGCTGTCTTCTCAGCCTAGCTGCTATATTTACAGTGTCCAAAAATATAGTCTCAGAATTGTCTGTGAAGTGATGTCTCATAATTATATACTTGAGCAGTCCCACATATCCTACCTCCTAGATTTGCAACTTTTTAGACCTGTCTCAGCATGTCACAGCAATGCATCTGATGCTATCTTGGTCAGGCAGTGATACTGTAGTGATATTACTGCCTGTAACAGATATTTTGTGTTATGAGCTGATATGGCAAATTCATTTGTCTTCTTTGACTCCAAGTATTCTTTTCTAAACTACTTCTCTGTTACTAGAACGACAGCATCTGTCTGTCCTCTACACATCTTGGAATGGCAAAATCTCTGCAATAATAACATGTGCCAATAAAGAGATTTTTGGATATTAGTGATGAGTATTTCTAAATATGCTATTAAGCCCTTACCTGCATTTTCAGACACCTATATAGATTAATTTAAAATTACAAATGTTAGAAAGTAATTTTCTTTCATTACCTAATAAAATTTTTGTAGTCATACCCAAATCTACTGTTATTAAAACCATACTTAAGGACAGTAGCATATTTTCTTAATGCATGACCAGTCAAATAGCTCTAGCAATAATTAAGGGATCAATGATACACATTGAGGAAACTTCAGAGAACTTCATGTGTTAAGTTTCCCTGAGATTTTTTCCTCAGTTGTGAGCTTCTCCATGCACAAATTGGCTGATTTCCTTCCTCTTCACTGTCTGCACTTTCAAACTATTGTAGGTGTTGTCTTACCTTTTAATGTCTACATTCCTCTATTTCTAGGATTTTATTGACAAAATAAAACAGTAAGTTTTTTATCAGTATGAAAAGTCTTCTAAATTCCTCATGCTTGTTACTGGCATGCCTATGTCATTGATGGTGCTAAACAATCTCAGACTAATGGAGTTTATGTGTACCTACCTTAACCTTAGTCCTCACAGATTTTGTACTACTGAAGGTTCATTATCAGCATTTTAATTCACCTTAGCAGCTATCGATGACTTTGAGTAAAATTCCCACACAAGGGTGCACAGAGCACCTGAGATTTC
>VZTA01018358.1:0-28289 GCA_013398855.1 Mohoua ochrocephala
TGATGATGATGATGATGATAAAGCTCCTCGTGGAACATGCAGAACCCAGGGGAGGCAGCCCAAAATGCCGGAGTTTCCTCCACGACACAGGAGATTTGGCAGCAGGAGCGGAATTCTGTCCCGTTCCAGACAGGGAAAATAACCAAAACCAGGAGGTTTTTCATGGAACAAATGGGAACCATGTGACCAAGTCACAATGGAAAAAGCGGAGCTGCTTTCAGCTCCCTAAGCCCTGACACTTCTTTTTGATTTAACCACAATAATCTAAGTGGAAAATGAATAAATGTCAGGGCTTTTTTTTTTTTTTTTAATAAATCGGTGCACGAGCGAGAATAGGAACCAGAAGAAAAGCTTTTCATGGCATAAAATTCAGATGTTTGGCTCTCTGACAACATTTTCCGTCTCTTATTTTTTATCATTATGATTAGGCCTGGTTGCACCATTTGTTTCAGAAAACAAAATATTCCAAGACAGGGAACCTGCTGGCAGTTGCTAAGCCTGGAGTGAAAGCCCAATTCTTAACACGATGACCTGAATCATGATGCATTTATTTATTTTTATGAGTTTTAAACCAAATATTTGAGAAAGGAGGATGAGATTTGCCCAGCAGCCACTTGGGCAAGATTCCTGCCTGTTGAAATGAGAGTGGTTGAGCACAAAATCTCAACCATGTGCCAGCAGAAGAAATTAAATGGGATAAGATTGGGTGTCACCGCTGTCATTTTTGGGGGGGGAAATTAATGTCAGGAATAACCCTTACAGCCTCATTGGTGAGGTTTTTTTTGTACCTGACTGAACCAAAGCCTCGAGGAAGAATAAATTCACCCGACAATGGATGTTATCTCTTAGACAATCTCTCTTTAGACGAGCAAAAGGAATTTTGGAACGCTGATACAGCAGCGACTGATGACAATTTGTGACTTTGGAACTTGATGGGAAAGAGAAATTTCCCTGAGACCTCGTTTCTGGGGAGAAGGTGCTGCCTGACATGTTTATAGGAAGAGATGGTATTCGGATAGGGTAATAAAATATATTTGCCACTACAGACCTTGCCTTATGATTTAACCTCTCAAAGCTATGAAATAGCTATATTTATATTTATATTTATATTTATATTTATATTTATATTTATATTTGTATCTATATCATCATCTATATCATCATCTATATCATCATCTATATCTATATCATCATCTATATCTATATCTATATCATCATCTATATCTATATCATCATCTATATCTATATCCTGCTGTATCTATTTTACCTCCCAATTCCCGCTTATTCCCTAAATAAGGAGGCTGCACAAGTAAAAAAACACCAAAATTAAAATGCTGTAGCAGATAGAGTGTCCTGGAGATGGAGGAGAAAGCTCTGAAGTTCAGCCTCCATTCCCTGACAATCCCAGGCTTCAAAAATCCAATTAATGTTGGAAAAGACCTCAAAGATCCCGGAGCCAAACCAGTACAGGCAAGGATCCCTGCTGATCAAATTGCTGCCCTGGAGGGTCTCCATTGCCTGGGTAATATCCACGGTTTTCAGTCATCCTGGTGCCACCTGTCCTGACCTTCCCAGTGTCTTCTGCAGGTGGATAAAATCCACTCCGATGTGGGGAATGTGGAGCTCAGAAGGTCCGGCTGAAACCGAAAGAAATGACCAGAAACAGGAAAGGGGATGGACTTCTTCTGCTGGGAAGGACAAGCAGGGAAGCAATGCAGTGACTTCCCAGGTAAGAAGATATGGGCACACACTCGAATCAGAGAATCATGGAATTTTTAAGGTTGGAAAAGACCCTTAAGGTCACCAAATCCAACCATCAACCCAGCACCACCACGTCCTCAAGTGCCACATCCACTCATTTTTTGAACACTTCCAGGGGTGGTGATCCCACCACTGCCCTGGGCACTCTGTTCCAATGCTTTACAACCCTTTCCATGAATTTTTTTTCCCTAATATCCAATCTAAACCTCTCCTGGTGCAACTTGAGGCCTCTTGTACTGTCGCTTATCATCTGGGAGAAGAGTCTGACCCCTGTCTCACCACAGGCTCCTTTCAGGGAGTTGTAGGGAGCAATGAGATCTCCCCTGAGCCTCCTTTTCTCCAGCTCCCCCAGTTGCTCCTCACAGGACAAGTTTTCCAGCCCCTAAATTAAGGAAAACCTCGGGCTTGCTGACAGAAGAGGTGTCGGTGTGGTTGTCCATTTACTCAGACTGGGAAAAGCTGGCAACACAGAGAATCCAGCACAAGGGAAAGGAATTTTAGACAGAATATTTTCCCCATCACCCGCAGGACAATCGAACATCTGCAAAGCGTTACCAGCCAATGCAGCAGGAATAAAGCAAAGGAATGAGATCTGGAAACCAATTGGGTGCTCTGGGAAGTGCTGAGTGAGTAAATCAAGGTGAGATAAGTGATAAGGAGAAGCCCACCCAGCACAAAGGACGTTGCCTCATTCCCTGCTTGTCGGTGGTGGGATGGAATGACCTTTTCCCTCTCCTTGCTTTGCCAGGTCCTGAGGCCAACAATTTATTTAGAAGCTTTATCACCTTGCAGACGTTCCAAAATGTTGCTGTGAAGATGTAGAACCCTTTATAGGACATTTACATTGAATGACACCAAGCCTGGCCTCCTCTTCTGCCACCTGTCACAGGAGCAGCACTCCAGGGACCGCCCTCAACCCTGCAGGAGTCTGGACATGACAGACGGGGAAAAAACATTCCCAAAATCGAGATAGTAGAGCTAGGAAACATCTTTTCCATAAATGTTGTGAAATCTTAGCCAGCAGAAGGAAATGTGGTGTAAAACAGGAGAGTCTCTCCAGGAGAGCCTCCTTGGCTTCACGGACTGAGGCGAGGTGGGGGGTCCAAGGGGTTGGGATCTTTCTGTGGGATAATTCTCACTCAACGAGCAGATTGCTCTTAGATGATGTCCGCAGAATCCTCCCATTTCCAGAAATGAAAACCAGATTTGATTTGGAGAGGAGCAAGGATTTCATCTCTGCCTGTCAGTGTGGCCTATTCCCCAGGAGCCAGCATCACTCTGATTATCAGCCCTGAGGTCTGCTCCTCAAGTGCTTCCCTACTGAAACTGAAGGTTCTCGGACAAAGGAAGACTTTTCCTCAACAATGAATCCTCAAGATTTTGTTCCAGATGCTCAAGTTTTTCATCATTCCAGACAGTTACTGATGGAATAAAGAAGCTTTGATCTATGGCCCTCATTTGTCACAAATAAAATTCAAGAGCCTGTGTTCTGTTTATACGAGATCGAGGTTTTTGCCATGATTTCACGGAATTGAGTGGGAAAGAAAATTCCCGTTGACTGGACTGGCAACGTAAAATATCACATTAATTTCTTAATACCTAATTACTGCTATTCTGCCATATAAAGCTTTATTTTTGCCATACGACTCCTCATGTTAATTGTACTCATTAAGATTAGGAAGAATTCCACACAAACTTTGAATCCAGACCCAGGGTTTGGGTGGGGCTCAGGGATTGATGTGGAATTTCCTGGCATAAATTGCTTTCTAGGTGCCCTTGGAATTTTCAGCCTGGATCAGACCCATTCCGTGTGGCCAATACTTGCCTCCAACCCTGATGGATTTAGGACAAGTCCAAGCCCAAATTATTCAGGGTGTGTGTGCAATAACTCTCCCTCTATGCCTAGTTTGTGAAAAATACTCATTTGTTGGAATTTTAGAAATTTTCCTCTTTATAGCTCAGCTTCTAACAATCTGTGGGGTTTTTTTTTCAATTTAAGGAAGTTCTTCACTGAATTCATGTGGAATTGACCAAGATGGAAGTCAGAGAATCGTGGAATCATGGAATATGCTGAGCTGGAAGGGACCCACAAGGATCATGGATCCAACCCTTGGCCCTGCACAGACACCCCAACAATCCCACCCTGTGCATCCCTGGGAGCGTTGTCGTGGAGCTCTGGCAGCCTTGGGAATGTGCCCATTTCCTGGGAATTCTGGTCACTGCCCCCCCACCCTCTGGGGGAAGAACCTTTTCCCGAAATCCAACCTAAACATCTCCTGACACAGCTTCAGGCCAGGCCCTGTCACTGGTCAGCAGAGGGAAGAGCTCAGGGCTTGTTCTCTTCGCTTCTGAAATCATCATTGGGATGGGCAGGAAAAGTGCCCTAACTCTCTTTCCTTGAGAATTTTATCCTAATGACCCACGGAAGGCAGCTCCACTTTACATTCTCAAACAGCTTCTCCAAGCTTGGATGAGGAGTTTTTTCCTGGAGAGCCCATTGCAGTCCCGAGCATGGTGACTCCATAAAAACCTCCCTCCTTCCCTTCAGCCCCGGTTTGTGGCGCAGCCACAGCTGCTCCCGCGGATCCGGACCATTCCCTCGCGGAGAACTGACACCAAGGGTAAACAGCAGCTTCATCTCGGCAAAATGAAAACCGAATGTGCTCCCTTCACATCAAAGAGCCAAGAGTTGAAGAGTCCCAGACTCCGGGACAGCGAGCGTTCAGCTCCAACATAAAAACCTCATTAGCACATGAAAGTGTTACATAAACATGTTTGCATTGTTATTTACTGAGTGGCCCAGGAATGCTTTGTACCACTTAATCAACTCAAGGGCTCGAGCAGCGGGAGGAAATGGCTTTGCAGTAATGAAAGACAAAGATTCCAGATCAAATGGGAGTGAAAAAGAACAAATAATCCTCCAGAAACAACAATGAAAGCCCCAAATCCATCCAAAACTCCGCACAAAAAAAAAAAATGCAGCCTCAAAACAACTGTCTGGAAATGAAACTCGGAATTGCTTGGTACGGCTGCTTTGGAATTACATCTGGGTTTTAATTAATATTTCAACTGTTGTTTGAATTACCCAGCGCACGCTTTCAGGTCATGAATGTGAATCACCGAGGGGGCTGGAGTTTCAGGCGGAAAACAGATCCTAGACGGGGCTGAAAAGAAATTTCTTCGTCAGGGCTTGTCCTTGGAAGGTTGTAAAATTCCTGACGGTAAAGGCAATATGGGTCATACCAATGGGAAAGAGGATTTGGGCAGGATTCTGAATGCGAGGAGGGGAAAAAAAAAAAAGAGGATTATTTTGCAAAAAAGAGATTTGTTTAATTATGAGCAGCTGACGGGCAAGACCCTTTCGTTGCATGTCATCCAAAGCCTACACGGGCTGTTTTCATTTAGAGCAGGAGAACTGCAAGAACGAGGCTCTTTTCAATCCAACTTGATAGAAACTTTTTGAAACAGATCTTTTAGAGCACGGCGACGCTTCAGAAATTGTTGTCTCCGAAGTACTCCGAGAACTGAGACGAAATGAGATCAATCCCAACTGTGGTGTTTTCGTGAAGCTCCTGTCGAGTCCTCAAGGTCATGCCACAATTCCTGTCCTCAGGAATCGTGGAGGGAAGGAAATGACCTTGGGAAATATCTTTGATTTCTGGTTCACCTGTGGAAGACACAGCAGTGACCATGTGAGAATGGAGCTGGGGAAGGGGCTGGAGCACCAGGAGAGGCTGAGGGAGCTGGGAAAGGGGCTCAGCCTGGAGAAAAGGAGGCTCAGGGGGGACCTTGTGGCTCTGCACAAGTCCCTGACAGGAGGGGGCAGCCGGGTGCAGGAGGGGTCGGGCTCTGCTCCCAGGGAACAGGGACAGGAGGAGAGGGAACGGCCTCAGGCTGGGCCAGGGGAGGTTAAAGTTGGATATTAGGGGAAATTTCTTCCATGAAAGGGTTGTCCAACCCTGGGCAGTGGCAGAGCCTCCATCCCTGTAAGGATTTAAAAGCCACGCAGATGTAGCCCTTGGGGACACGGGTTAGTGGTGACCTTGGCAGTGCAGACTTGGTGACCTTAGGGATCATTGCCACCCCAAATGATTCCAGGATTCTCTCTTGACCTGCCTGCTCTCTTTCAGCACATCCAATAACCCCATTCTGGCTGATGGGATGATCTCAGGCCATGGTGACCATAAACATTTTGAGGGAAAGTCAGGCAACAGCATCCAAAAAAACAAAATTCTACTCTCCTCTCTCAACACTTCCATGATTTAAACCGGGCCTAAACTCTAAAGGAAGTCCTCCAGAGCGACCATAGCTCAGAATATGATCGACAGCCTGATGTTCACCAAAATACACAGAATTTAATTTCTTTTTTCCTTCAAAAAATGTTGCCGTTCTTTTTCTTGTTTTGCTCTCAGCGTTTCTTTGGCTTTGTGCCTCCTGGTTTGAGTTACCACCAGAAAACAGCAGATTGTGATTCACTGGGGTTAAACGTCAAATTTGATAAATCACTGCTCAGTGGAAGTCCGAGGAGTGACTTTTATTTAAATCAGCTGTGCAATCATGGTGATCCACGTAAACAACCCAAAATAAAGGCAGATTTCAGGAGTGAGGCTGCTCTTGTAAGATTTTGGAAACCATCAGGTGAGAACAGACTGAAATCAATTTGCAGCTGATTCTGTGGCGTTGGAAGCATTGATGAGGGAAGCTGAAAGGATGGAAAACATCCTTTAAATCTGTATCTGGTCAATCTTCCCTTCTGGATATAGAGAATATTTTTTTTTCTAGGGAAGTTAAACAAGGCAGCAGTGGGAATTCGATTCCTGTTTGATACAAGGAACTTCCACCTGCCCTTTTCTGAGCACAGACAGCAAGAATTCAGCAAAATCCTCTCACGGAGCGAGCCTGTTGCACACATTTGTGTGCTCATACGTGTGTAATCCCAGGAAAACTTGCTTCCCACCGCACAGATCCAAAGATCTGGAGAAGTCGATAAAGCCCAAATTTTTCTCTGAGCTTTTTGGCCTGGCACCACTGAGGGATCTGCACTTGGCAGTCACACAGAGCCGGTCACAGGGAGATCAGGTGTGGTCCCACTGCCATGGGCAGAGCTGAGTTTTTAAGCCCAAAGTCCCGTCACCCC
This sequence comes from Mohoua ochrocephala, assembly GCA_013398855.1. Taxonomy (NCBI): domain Eukaryota; kingdom Metazoa; phylum Chordata; class Aves; order Passeriformes; family Acanthizidae; genus Mohoua; species Mohoua ochrocephala. The sequence goes on from VZTA01018358.1 coordinate 6,899, forward strand.
GAATTCCTGGGAATGTCGAGGCAGCTGAGCTGTCCTGCTGCAGAACAGAAGCATCAATTAAAAAATTGATTAATGAGCCATTGTTATTACATAAATCAAGGCCTTGCCAAGGCCTTCCATCCAAACGCTGACAAACCCAAGGAGGGATTCCGACCCCTCCCTCAGTGCCGGCTCTGGGATTCAATCCACTCCATCCAAGGCTTGGAGAACAATGGCTGCTGCTCCTCCGTGAGCTCCCATCCCACACCGCTGGTGGTACTGGTCAGCTCTGGGAGCCTCCCCTCCAATATCTCCCTTCTAGCGATGCATTTTTGGGGGATCTCACCTTTTTTCCTACATTTCACACCTCTGGGTCCACCCTCTGTGTGTCCCATCACCAAGCACCCAGCCAGGCACCCTTCTCTTCAGGAGTTTTCTCCGTGATCCTCATGGGTCACTTCCAACTCAGGAATCCTGTGATTCCGTGATTCTGTGACTTGTCCTGCTCTCCCTGGATGAAGAGTCAGTGGAGACAAAGCCTTGTCCTCCTTCCACCCCCGTTGGCTGTTGGTCACTCGAGTGACCATTTGCCTTCTGTCCCCACATGGGACACTGCTCTAAGCCCAGAGTGGCCGCAGAAACACAACGTCCTCCAACCCCACACAGGCACAGATGGCTTTGAAGTCCTCCAGGCTTTCTTCTGATTTCTTCCCCGTGTTTTGTTTTGGGTTTGCTGCTCCTTTTCATTGTTATTTTGTTTAGACAAACCTTTTCCAGGGGCTGTGTTCTTTGTTATCCCTGTGGGAGAGGGAGAGTTGCTTTCTACCCCTTCCACAGCTTTTTTTTTTCCCCAGGCACTCCCCCAATATGGACTTCGCACGTGTTTGAAGCAGAAATAAACAATTAACATTTTTTCCCCCCTTTCTCCCTTCTTTTTTCCTCTGTTTCTTGGAGCTGGATGAAGGTAAGAGCACGGCATCCTTTCCTACAGCCATCATGTGCAAGCCATTACAGAGCTGCCCTTAACCTGTACCACATCCCCAGTCAGCCCTAATAAAAAAGACACGAGGAATACGAACGTGCCACCAGATTCCCACGTGGAATCAATCCCTGCTGGGCTGTTAAAACAGCAGAGGAAATTTGGTGTTGAAAGAACGGCAATTCAGGGGAAAAAAAAGCGCCCCATGATAGATCAGGGCTGTAACACCAGCAAAAAGAAAACTTATTCCAGATAAAATCTTATCACAAGTGCTGCCCCCGTTTTATAGAGCTGCTGGTGATGACACGGATGTGTGAATATCTCTGCTAACTCCAGGCTTGAAAAGGGTAAAAACCTTTCAATCAAAATTCAATAATCAATATTAAAAGGGCTCCTGCACGTGGAAATGTTGGAGCCTGGATGGACAAGGATTAAGCTCAGCTTCAAAGTGAAGAGCTTGGATGCTGCGGAATGAAGGATGGGACTGATTTCAGTTCGTTTTGTGGGTGTAGTCACCCCCTAAAATCATTGTGGAGGAATTAATATATCCAGAAAGGGATTTATTCTCCCTCTCGGGATGGAAAATAACCTGCCTCCCTTTTTAATCCAAATCCAAGCTGGATGATTGAAGTTTAAATAGTTAAAATTAGGTAAAAACACATTTACGGATATTTCTAATGTTCCATGGTCCCCGCAACAGAGCCAAGATCTCTTTCCAGGATTTTAGAGGTGCTGCTCAACACCACAACCATGATGCCATCCTTTCTCAGCCAAAACTCAGGTGGTCTGCCAACATTCGGGATCTCTGGGAATCACCATGGAATCGTGGAATCACAGGATCATAGCTCAGACTTGATGAGCCGAGAGATCTTTCCCAATTTAATGATTCCGTGGTTCTCTGACTGACCGAAAGGGACATTCCTGTGAAAGGAGGAACTGACCAGGGAAAAGGGAGTCACAGCCCCAGGATTGCCAGCGGTTGTATCATCATGCAGGAATATTTTTGGGAAGGATATCCCAAATATGCGCTGTAGGATGCGTGGGACATGTTAGATTGTGTGAGAAGGTGAGCGAGACGTAGTTGTGATGCTGAAATTCAGAGAAATGAGGACTGTCCAGCACTGGCTGGCTGCCAACAGAATATTTAAGACCCCTTCTTATTCCCAATTCCTCACCTCAGAAGCAGAGGATATCTGGAAGTGGTACAGGAATGAAAAGAGCTGTAATAAGATACAGGATGGGAGCAGAGCATTGGTTTATTTCCTTTTCTAACCTATCCAAGAAAATGATTTCTCAAGACCTGCCAATCAGATCTTTCTGGTTCCCTGCACCTCGGGTGACTCCTGAAAACATCCTGAGCTGGAAAGAACCCACAAGGATTCCAACTCCTGGCCCTGCACAGGACAATCCCAAAAATCTCACCCTGTCCAAACGCTCCTGGACCTCTGGCAGCCTTGAGAATGTGATCGTTCCCTGGGGAGCCTGTTCAGTGCCCAGCACCCTCTGGGGGAAGAACTTTGTCCTGATATCCAACCTGAACCTCCCCGGGCACAGCTCCGTGCCGTTAATTTCAAGTCCCTCTCCAGTGAACTCCCATATTCCAAATCCACACAGTCCTTGGGGGATCAAAAATAACCAAGTAATTTGTCTGCAGGGCTTGGGAAAGTGCTGGTGTGGGCTCTGGGATACTGGGAAGGGCCAGATTTTCTACAGGATGAAGAATCCCAAAGGATCCCGTAAGGGAAAATCCACCCCAATCCCTGCCCCAATACCCAATTCTTGCACAACTTCCCTTTTTTATACATTAACATAAACCTGTAAATTCCTGTTGGTCAAAACTCTCATCCTGCCAAAAAAAAAGAGGAAAATACACAAAATTCCTTCCTGGAGAACCTCCTTTGGTTCTGAGACTCCTTTTCCTTGGGATAAACACCGGTCTAGCTCTCCTGGTTATTCCCATTCATCTGCAAACAATTTCAGCAGAGGAGATGAAATGTGTGAAGCATAAAGTCACTCGAGTGTCCTAAAACTGTGACATTCCCTTCGAATGAGTGGCCTTGGAGCACAATTCCTTGGGTTTATGATGATCCCAAGGATTTTCAGCTCCCTGTTCCCACCCTGCAGCCATGAAGACCAAAAAGGCACAGCCCGGTTTATGTGAGACCAGCGTTTCTTGGAAAATGGATTTCAGATTTTCTCTGGAAGGTGTCACCAAATATAAATTCTTCCATAATTGAACGGTGGAGATGAAAGGTTTGAAACCCTGAAGGGCAGCTCTGATGAGCTTTTCTCATTCCCTGTGCCTCAGTTTCATTCCCCTCAACATCTGGGAACAACATTGTCCCTGGAATCCAGGCTGGGGCAAATTCTCCCTTCAGTTCAAACGTTCTGCCTTTTGATAGGAAAATTATCCCCAAATTTGTTCGTGTGTTCCTGAAGGGAAAAACATCCCTTAATCAGCCAGGCAAATTTGCTTTCATGTCATCCAAATTAAGTGTTCTTGCGATGTTTTCCAAATAGTTTATCCAAGAGAAAAAGCAAATAAAAGCAGGCAGGGAAGGAAAGACGGAGGGCGAGGATGGAAAATTGCTCTTTGTTCATTTGATTTATTTTTGTCGAGACCTGGAGCCACGGGAGAACATTAATGAGTCACTTTTGAGAGCTGGGATGAAGGAAAACAAGATTTTATCTCGTTTCTGCAGAGCACGAAGGGCTGGACGTGGATGGATGGCGTGAGGAAAAATTGGCTGAAGTAGAGTTGATGCTTCCGAGGGTACCCAGAGCTTTTAATAATTAATAATAAATTCATCATAAAAGGATGATCAAGGAAAATTTGTGCCTGTTTTTGGGTGGGATGGGTGACGTAGAAAGAACTGAGGCAAATAAGGCTGAGATACCCAACCTCTTCCTCGCCTTAATCTTCCAACAGGATTCCCGGGCCTCTATGACCGGAGGTGGGGAGAATTCCATGAATTTCATGAGGAGAATTCCAGCAGTGGCTAAGGGTCAAGCCAGGGATTCCTCGAAGGATCTTCCTGTGCTCAATTCCATGTGCAGAGAGAACTGATGTCCTGGAAAACATTATTAGGTCCGAAAATGTCCCGGACAACACCGCGTTCACCCTTATAATAAGGGATTTCTTCCCAATATCTTGTCTAAACCCACCCTCCTCCAGTTTAAGGTCATTCCTGTCCTTCCATGCCTTGTCCCAAGTCCCTCTCCAGCTCTCCTGGAGCCCCTTTAGGCACTGGAAGGGTCTCTGAGGTCTCCCTGGAGCCTTCTTTTCTCCAGGTTGGACAATCCCACCTCTCCCAGGCTGTTTTTATAGGAAAATCCTGCGATCAACTCGGTGGCTCCTCTCTGGAGATGCAGCAGAAGAGACAGGTAATTTTCCTAAGGAATATTGGAGATAGTCTTCCAAAAGAGTTCATTCTACACAGTTTAAATATCAAAAAAAGTCTGATTAAAGGAGTTTAAAGCATTATCCAGCTCGTTCCTGACTTATCCTTAAGGATGTGGCTGCTTTAGTTTCAAAGTCAATGGAAACCTGTGGAAAAATCGGGTTTGCCTCAGGACCTCAGTAGGGTGGAATTAAAGAGCTGTTCCCAAAGAACGGAGTTGGACCAGATGATCTCCAGAGGTCCCTTCCAGCCTCACCCACTCCATGATCCCATGAAAACCTGGAATTGTTCAGCCTCTGGATTGCTTTCGTTGCCCAGTTTGGATTGTTCCGTAAATACCGGGCAGGCAGATGTTTGGAGTTTTTTATTTTCCCTAATAACGGTCGCAGCTCTTTGATCCTGGGACAAAGCACAAACCACAGGGAAGGGAAGGAAAACTCTGTTCTGATTAAGGTTTGGGACGAGGAAAGGTTTATTTATTTATTCATTTATTCATGTATTTATTTCTTTTTATTTCTAAAAACACACATTTAATTAGTGAATGAGTCATGGAATCTTCGTCTTGTAGGGAGAAAGGAGAACCTCATTCTCCTACTCCTTTTTCTCTTCTAGGGAGAAATGGAATCCTTTTCCTGGGAAGAACTGGAGTCCTTTTTTCGGGGAGAAATGGATCCTTTCTTGTGGGTACGTGATAAAGATTTATAAAGGGCCATAAAGGATTTCAGTCGCAGAACGTTAAACCAGACTTAAAAGTCCTACTCAGCCCCGTGGGATCTCTCAGAGCTTGTGCAAATCATTGGGAATTTACGGAAAAAAATTTAAGACTTCCTTAAAAAATTTATAATTTCCTTGGTTTACAGCAAACTTTCAGCAAATAAAAATATTTCTGCACATAGAAGGAACGCACTCAGCAAAACAATGGGAATTTTATCAGTACCCAAATCAATGGGAATTCCAGCCATGGAAAAGATGGATCCAGAAAAAAAATGCAGGAGCACAGTCCCAGTTTTTTGGTCTAAAGGAATTTGCTAAAAATCCATATCTAAGATGTGGAGGAGGGAATATTTGTGGAATATTTGTGGAATTAATTTCCAACTTGACAGCATTTTTCAGCCAAGAAAAAAAAGGAGGGGTGTTTCAAAGCTACTCATTTTCATATTTTGAGAGGAAAAGTTTGGAATTTTTCATAGTGCCTGGTATCCAGGCTATAAAATGTCTTTCATCTTAGATGAGCAAAAATAGTTAAACCAAAAGTTCCAAACAAATCCAAGTGTTTGGTTTTTAATCCTCTTGCTTGAAAAACTGTAATAATTCTGCCTTCATCCCACCAAAAACCACTTTTCAACGTTTTGGGTAACCTATTTCGCTTCAGTCCTGATATTATTTCCTTTGCAAGGACGGGTGGTGCAAAACAGATTTAATTCGGTTTTGTTTTGATATTTTTAAATTATTTTAATTCTTTATTTTTTAATTTTTCTTATGGATTATCCAAAGAGTCTGCTGGAGATGGCAGGGCTGGGCTTACGGTTTGCCTTGATGATCGTAAATGTTATTTCCGATCTAAATGATTCCATGATTCCAAGTCTTGTACCAAAGGCAGAAGTGAATCCAAAGTGAATCTTCCCAGGTGGAATTGGGGGAAATTTGCCTTTTCCTAAGCCGGGAGGAGGGGTCGGCTGGGAACGTACACGAGGCTGCTCCTGGGTTCTGCCCACTTCTGGTTATTAAAAGCATTTTCTCCTTTCTGTCCCCACAAGATTCCAACCCTAAATCCATCCTGTTCTCTCTTGGGAAAGTGAGTTTTGAAGGATGGCGGCCTCCACCTCACAAATGGAGAAACTGAGGTAATAAAATGACACTTTGTGACCTGTGTCATGATTCTGTGATATTTTTTTTGGGTGATTCTGGGAAGCTCCTTCTTTGTCGTCACCTCCAGCACAGATTTTAGTGCTGAGCATTTCTGTGGTGCCCTACAAAGCTCATCTTGGAGTGGTTGGGCTCATGGCCCTGGCACAGCTTTCCCAGAGAAGCCGTGGGTGCTCCATCCCTGGAAATGCCCAAGGCCAGGTTGGACGGGGCTTGGATCACGCTGGGATAGTGGAAGTTGTCCCTGCAGTGGAACGAGTTGATCTTTAAGGTCCCTTCCAACCCAAACCATTCCAGTTCTGGAGAACATCAGTGGAATTCTTTATCTTTTTCACGGGTTGGCCCAAGCAACGATTTCTGTAGGAAAAAACACTGGGAAAGAGGGAAGGAGGAAGACACAACAGCGGGAGGAATTGGGATGAGCGACCCTCACTGCAACGCATCCAACCCATGGATTTCAAAATGAGATGAGGTATCCCACAGGAATTTCCGTTCCTAAAGATACTTGAAGCCAAACTCCTTTGTTCCAGTAAATAAAATTGATCTAATTAAATTCTGTGATGCTGCTGATGAGTGATAAAACGTGACACAGAAAGGTGCTGAAAGAAATTAAACACAAGGACCATGAGAAGGGCAGAGTGGAGGTTTCCAAATGTTTCCTTTCACAGCTGCTTTATGGCTTCACAGGTGCTTTGGACACAACCATTTCCCTCTTTCCATACAGGTGGCAAAGATGAAAAAGCTGAGAAAAGGCCCAATAATGCCATGAAAGGAGAAAATACCTTAAAATCGGGGATTGGTTAAGCTGCTCTGAGTCCCAAAAGCTGCAGAAGAACTTCATGGGTCGGAATGAATCAGCCGAGGAGCTGAGGAGCTGAGGTTTGAGGTGAGACAGTCCCTGAGGAGTCTTCAGCTGGCATAAAACCGAAATGCACCCTGGGAATAAAGGAAATGTTTAATTTCCTTTGTTTCTCTTAATTGCCAACAATTCTGTGGTGCCAGCACCTCAGTCACCCTAAAATATCTCCTTAAACCCTGTTACTTCTTGTCCTTTTTCTCCACCGCCCTCAACGACTCCCACCAAAAACCAGCCAAAAAAACCCCCATTGGAATGATGGACCTCGGACCTGGGGAGGAGTGTGGAGGCAAATGGAGACAAGTGGGAAGTCCCAACCTTTTCCCACATCAGTAATTCCCACGCCACACGAGCCACCTGGAGGGAGTGTGGATGTTTGGTGCTCTCTAGTGACTGCTCCACAGAGACATTTGCCACTCCTGAACGGCTCCTGGGAGTGAGGGTTGAGTTCTTTGATTTCCTTGGGTTTGTTTTAGCTGAAACCCATGAAAAGCCCTCTGTTCAACACTGGTGAGCAGCACAGGCAGAGCTGGTCAAGCAGGCTGGGATGGTGTCAGTAAAAAAATTGACTTTTTAATTTGTTTTGAGTTTTTCTCCTCGAATAAAATCCCAGGCAGCTCTTCCATAGCAAATGGATTCTCTCAGGGTAGTCAAGGGGAATGGATTCAAGGTGGAACACGGTAGGTTTAGATTTGATAATGGGAAGAAATCCTTGGCTGTGAGGGTGGGGAGGGACTGGAACGGATTTACCAGAGAAGCTGTGGCTGCCCCTGGATCCCTGGGAGTGTCCAAGGCCGGGTTGGACAGGGCTTGGGACAACCTGGGATAGTGGGAGGTGTTCCTACAATTCCAAAGCAGCCAGGAGGGTTTGTGTGAGACTTTCAAGCATGAGAAGATGCTGTTCAAGCAGAGAACAGCTGATCCTAAGGGGCTGATCCATGGGAACACAATCAGCCTTCCTCCAGAGCCCCATCCCAACACTACGGTGCTCAAAAAACCACAGGAATTTTGCAACTCTTCTCCAAAGAAAGGTTTTTGGTCTGTACCTGTCAAAAGGTGCAACTCCTTCTTTTACAAGCAACCTGCTACCCAAGCAGATCTTTCCATCCTTCATTTTTCAGATCCGCTCGTCTTCAATGCCAAATTCGGTTCAAATTAACTTATGGATTAAAAACAGGCCTAAAGTAGGCTCAGCCTTGTGTAAGTTTCATTTCCTTAGGAAAGCAGAGCAGAAACCTTTCCTGCCATGTTTTCCATAAAATGTGGAGGGGCGTGGAAAGGAAGGAGGGACCCACCTCCCGTTTGGATGTTGATTCTCACTCATTCTGGCATTTAAACAAAATGCAGAATTTTCCTTTTTCCCCCCTTTTTTTTTCTCATTTTCTTAAATCTATTCGGGCCAGACATTCATTACTTTACTCTAAGGCAAGAAGCAAAAACTCAGCAGCAAAGATCTGGCCTGAACCCTCTGCTTGGAAGATTTATAGGAGCCGTAGGCTTCCAATGGCTGAGCCTGGAATGATTCCTTCCCCGTTGGCCCCCTCCCTGTTTGCTTGTGTACGCATAAAAGAGCTCCTCACACGTCTGTCTTTATCAGTGATAAAGTTTGGATTTATGGCTCTGGGAGCTTTTAAAAGTGTTCACATTTTCCCATCTTTCCTGCTGAAAGGATGCCAACGTCCCAGTAGCCTTCGGGATAAACCTCTGGCTACTCATCTCTGGAGCCAGAGCTGCTCCTTGGGGATTGTCCCGCTTGGCTGAGCTGCCAAGGAATGAAATCTGGGCTCTCTCAACCTCTGAGCATCAGCAATCTTCAGAGGACACTGGAACTTTGCTGAGTTTGTGTCCTTTCCCCTCTCCTTTTTCTTTCTTTTCCCCCTGTAATCCAGCTGGGCAGTTTTGGTTGGTTTTTATTTTAATTTACAAGTTTAAAATGTGCTTCATTCCCCCCTCATCTCAGCCATTCCATCCTCTTTTCCATGGTCACAATGGCAAATTACCGTTGCTGGCTTGGAGCTGAAATTTCTCCCTGGAGCACTGAAAAAACAACAACAAAATCCTAATAAAATTAGGAAACCCCACATGACTCCAGAGCAAACCTTCCACTGGTGTAAATCAGCACCGAGCCATTGAGATCGCTGTCAGTAAACGTCTGTATTTTGGATAAAGAAAGGAGCACTCGCAAAAAAATGTTAATTTTAGAGCTCTGGGATGGGATCTTTCTCTATCAGCTGGTTTTTAGCTCAGGAAGCATCAGAGAATCTGAGAATTCCAAATAGGTTTGGGTTGGAAAAGACCTGAAAAATCATCCAGTTCCACCCTCTGCCACGGGCAGGGCCACCTTCCACCATCCCAGGCTGCTCCAAGCCCTGTCCAGCCTGGACTAGAACACCCCAAGTTGGTTTGTCCCTTTCTCAGGAGGCTGATAAAGATATTTATTCCGTCCCCTCTTGTTTCCAGCAGTTGGAAATCATCAGCAAGCAAAAAGATTTGCTCGGGAAAGCAAAATGCCAAATACACCAACAACGGGCAGGCAAAGCACGAGACAGGAGTTGTGTGCAAACCATCCCAGGGCAGCAACTCCACTATCCCAGAAAAAGAGAAAATATTCCTGATAAAAGGGGTGGGCAGGGCAGTTTCATTTTGTAAGCACCTATATTAAAACTATCCATGTACTTATGTGCATATTTATATTTTTTTATATATATAGAAATACACTGATTTTTTTAGGAATTTGGTTTCCTGGTGACAAGCCCGCACATCCATCTTTGAAAAAATCAGATTTTAAAAAGAAAATAGAAGAAATTAGATTAATGTCTCATTCCTTGCCAAGCAAGCCTTGCCCAGGAGGATTGCGTTCAATTTGGATCTTTAGGATCTTTTAGAATTCCCACTGGTTTGGGAAGTTCTTGGGGTGACTTTATGCTATGTATCCCCTATCTCTGCTCCATGCCCAGACATGATTCCTGGGCCTTTCTGTGTCTTTAAAACTGAATGTGAGAGAAAAAAAAAGCCAGAGGAACTTTTCAAAACAGTTTTGCTCCAAGGACATTCACTGCCCTGTGTTCCTGCTGCTGCAGAGCAGAGGCACCTTCCTGCTTTCCCCGGCTCTGGGCTCCTTTTCTCAGAGGAGAGAGATGGAGAGTTCAACTCCTTTGTTTCCCTGGGACTTTGGATTTTTCCTTCTTCTCTTCTGGGCTGTTCAGAGCACCAGAACATCAGAACCTCACTGGGAGCCCTCACACCTCGGCCCGGAGGGGCCCGAGCCGACCCAGCTCCGGAGAGGAGAGGAGAGGAGAGAGAGAGAGAGCCCACACCCACGGAAAGGACTCTCAAATCTTCCCAGGTTTTCTCCCCGCAGCGAGAGCTTTTATTATTTAGCATTATTCTTTTCCTGTGTGTTTGTTAAATAAATAGGGGTTTTTTTTCTCCTTTCACTTTCCTTCGAGGAATTTTTTCCCAAAGCTGGTGGGGGAGGGGTGGCTGTACCCTGCCTTCTGTGGAGGGGACGTTTCTCCCAGAGCATTCCTCCGAAAATTTGTCTCAAACCAGGACATTCAGGAATCACTCCAGCCAGTCTTAAAAGAAAGGAAAACTACTTTAGGTAGCACTGGGGGCTCCTGGTAGGAGACAGGAGGCTGTGAGCTCTCTTCAATCAATGTTCTTCATATAATATCCCAAATTTTGGGTGGTTAATGAAGGAATAGGGATGTTTCTCCCAATCCAACATCTCCCCACTGGGATTAATGAGTCTCTTGAGAAGTTCAGCTTTGGGCTGAGGTGGAATTTGGGAAGCCATATCCCATTTTAGTGCTCCAAAGGCTTGCTGGGAATATGAGATTCAAGGATCTTCAAGGGCAAAGCCCAACCAGATCTAAACACAACATCCCTACACCAAATGGATCCCTGGGACCATCCTTCCCACTTATCCTGCTCTCAGGAACCCGGAATAACAAAGCCCAGGTCCTGCCCTGAGGGTTCTGAGCTCTGTGGTCACTTCTGGTTTGCTCAGGGTAAACACAGGGCTGGAGGTGCCGATAAGGAAAACAACCCAAACCCACCCAGCCCAACCTGAGCGCAGCGCTTCAAATAAATGAATGGCAGGGCCTGAATTAAGCCAGGCAATAGAAATGAAATCCTTAAGCTCGAAGGAGCTCTTGAAAGTTTTCTACTGGTCCCGATTTTTGCTCCATCAGCTTCCCCGGGCCTGAATTTTGTCATGGAATTACTCTATTGCTTTAGGCTGCAAAGCAAGACAAACAGTTGGAGAGGAAAGGAAAGCTCAGCTGCCTTCCTGACCCACGCTCACTCCTGCTCAGCAAATACCAGAGATTTCGAGGCTGAGGCTTCGGCTGTGTGAGAAAGAGCGGCCCCGACTTCACTCGCTGCTCCTCCTGGGTCTCATCCAAAGCACATGGAAATCAAAAGGTCTTTTCCTGCTGACATCAGTGGCCTTTGGAACATACCTAGAATGTCCCCAGGCTAAAAGTCATTGCACTCTGAGGGTGGCTGGGCTGCTCCCAGGCTGCTCCTAAAGCACAGGCAGTCCCTGCTCCCTCGGAGGCCCCAATATTGATGATGTTGTCGCTGTTCATGGAGTCAGAGTCCCCTCATGGCTCTCCAAACTCAGGTTTCAGCAGTGGCTGAGGGATTTTGACACAAGATGTTGTCCAGGGAGGCATGGCAGGGTTTGGGGACCTGCAGGAGGCTTTCAGGGATTGGCTTGGGGGAGAGTTCGGGTAGGCCAGGATACGATCCCTCTTTCCAGAGGGGCTCCAGCTGTGCTGGAAAGAGGTGGGAATGAGGTCAGCTGCCATTCACCTTCTCTGCCCCTTCAGCACAGGCAAAGGAGGGGGTTTGTCAGCCCTTGGACACCGATCCTTTCCCTGAGGCCCAGAGGATCCTTATCCACTCTAACACACAAGGCCTAGGCCCACAAAAGCACCTCGGTGTCCAAATTTTGTTGGATTCGCGGGCAAGAAGAGGTGAGAAGGAGCTCATCCCTCTTTAGCTGGATGGAAGGAAGGTCACGAAGCTCCAGGTAATCATCGTTTACAACCATGAGGAAAAACACCCCCGAGAAAAACAAAATAATCGAGGCTTTTTTGGATACCTACCTTAAAATAAAACAATTTATTGTGTTGAGTTTTGAAGGGATTGGAAAGGAGACTCTAAGGTGCTGTGAGGTTTTAAGATCTATCTTTAAAATTAGGTGAGATTTATTCTACCTGTGAGCTCTAACTGTCTTATTTAAAAGCAATCCAGTCCCCGTAACTCACACATCAATCACTCATTATCCTCCAGGACCCACTTTCCCAACGAATTATTGACAATCATTAATTAGCATTTTGTTCTGGCCTCTGAATTCCAGGGAAAACCCAATCCCTTCTCCAAGTGTTTCCCCGAGCTGCGCTCTGTGTGCACCCTGAGGAGCAGCAGACCTGTTCCTCTGGGAGAAAGGGTGCTGGAAGGGATGGGCTCCTTTTTAATTCCAAGGCAGCACCTCTTGTGCCTCCTCGTTCCGGGAACGCCGTCTCCCATCCCCGTGACGCCAGCAGATTATCTCCCGTCAGGAAACAGGGATCTCACGCCAGCCCTTCGGGAAAGATTAGGTTCAGCAGTGTAAGGCCGAGGAGAGAGAGCCGTCAAACCACTCCGAGCATCTGAACCCCTCGAAATCCTAAATTTTCTCCGTGCCTGGGATCCCAACAGTGCTCGTAAACACGGAGCTGCAACTCAACGACACGGAGCTGCCACGTTGATTCCAGTGACACTTTTATGACATCGAGCCCGGCAAGCTCAGGAAACAATAAATCCCCGTGCCAGCATTGTGTCCTGGCTCTGATTCCAGGAGTGACCACAGCTCCTGACAGCCCCAAACTTGGCTGCCTTTTAATGATTGTTCTGCGAGCGACGGATCCGTCCCTCAGCTGAAAAACAAAACAGCATCATGGACCTGTCTTTTCCCTCGTTTCCCTCCCCCTCGCTGCTTCCTTCTCCCTCCCTTCTCGTCCAGGCAAATTCCCACAGCTCCAGAGCCAAGCCCAGCAGCTGCTCTGGGTGGTTTAGGGGCTGCACCAGGAGTGGCCGGACTTGGTCAAATTCCAGCTCCAGGTTTCCTGGGAAACCTCGAACAAGGCATCCAACCGGTGTCTGTGAGCAGAGGAATATCCCCAGTCTTCTCCAAAATTCTGGGGGACACAGTCCTGAAGGAATGTGAGGAGAGTTAGGAGGTCAGATGGAATTGAGTTTCTACGTCCATATCATTTTTTCCTTACAAATTAAGGTTTTTGGGGAATTTTTTCCCCTCTCATATTTCCATATCAATTTTCAAGCTTTAAAAGTTCCACTGAGTTTATAACCCAGTCACAAAAAGAGAAGAACAGAATTTTAGAAAAGAAATTTCCTAATTTAGACAGAAGAGTTTCCTAATCCGTTCTCCACCTTTAAATCTCCCCGACAATGTTTGATTTGTACCAAGGTCAGGGACTGATTTCTGTACAAAACAGAAGAAATTAAAACCTCCCCGTTTTAGACAGAGAACCGAGCACGGAATTTTCTCATTCTCTCACCTCAGCTGAAGCAGAAATATTTTCATTTAGAGCCTGAATTTCAGCTGTCCTAAATAATTCAGCCTCTAATTACAACCGGTGCAGGATTATTCATTTACACCAGAGGAGAAGCTGGCCCAGATGTCTGCAGGGAGCCACTGGAAGCCAAAATAGCCCCAGAGCTCCCCAAATAAAACACGTAATTAAGTGGGGTTTTATTAAATCTGACTACGACTTATTCAGTTGGTGTGAAATTCATCTCGCTCCACTTCTGCTTGTAAATTCCTACGTGGGAGCTGAGCGGGGCTCGGCGCAGGATTGGGATTTGCTTGGCAGATTAGGACGGCAAGAATTATCTCTGTCCCTATCAGGGCTTCCATGTAAGCAGGAATTAGTGCCTTATTTAGCAATTAATTAGCAATTAATCCCAAGTTATTATTGATAATTAGTGGCATCAATGAGGTCTGAGCAGCGGAGTTGGAAAATCGTCCAACTGAACTAGTCGGGGGGGCTGCAGCAGGGTGGGGTCAATCCCTGGGTGTGATTTGGGAGATTTCACCTCAAATTTACTTTAATTTGAGGGAAGGTATTTTGGGGAGGATGGAATTATGACTTAAGGAGTGGAATCTTAGAATCGTGGGATAATTAAGGTCGGAAAAATGCACAAAGTCACCGAGTCCAACCTTTGACCGAATCCCACCATGCTCACGAAACCCCAGTGTGAAGTGGCACATCCACCTGGGTTTTGGGCACTTCCAGAGATGGTGATTCCACCACTTCCCTGGGATCTCTGCTCCGATGTTTTCAGGGAAGAAATCTTTCCTAATATCCAACCCGAATCTAAGAGAAGACCTTCGTAGTGACACAAGAGAAATGTCCTGAGCCGGACACTTCTGCTCGAAGCAAAAAAAACCTGAATCCCGACTTTTAAAGGAAACGAATCTCTGATCAGGACTGTCCCAAATTCCAGCAGAAAAACATTCCTGAAGCATAAAATATAAAGTGCTGACTCCTTTCTCTACAAACAACTTTTTGCTTTATCCTGGCCTGAAAAATAAATTTCCTCCTAGTGTGACTTCGGGAGAAGATGCCAACAAAGTGCTGCGCAGGGCAGGGTTTATTTTGTTTATGCTGTTAGTTTGGAGAGGAAAAATAAAAAGGTATCAGTGCATACCCTGAGCAAAAATAATGGGAAATTGTATGAAAACAGAGCCTGGGTTCTCAGGAGACGACTTACAATTCTATGGGACATGACAGGATTTAAAAAACAACACACGGAGCGTGTAGGATAAACAAGGCCGAAATATCCCTCAGGCCTTGCAGGTTCCGAGGGGCCATAAATAAAAGATAATGATATTTAGGTAAGAGGGGGAGCTCCCACAGGGGCTCCCAGTCCTATTAATTTTCAGACTCGAGGTTTTTTTTGTGACTTGGATTTGGATGACTTTAATGAGAAGAAGATAATTCAAAGGACAGCAAAACCACCACCAAACGAGTTTTTAGCGTGAAACAACCTCAGAGCTCTTTAAGAGCGATTTTTTATCCTCGTTCTGAGGCGCTAAAAAACAAACCCCAAACCACAAATCCATAGGGAATAAATGGGGTTTTGAGGAGTAAACAGTCTCCTTTTTTTTTTTTTCTGGCATTACAGCAGGGAAAATCTCTATTTTCCATACCCGTGAACATGAACTTTCCCTTAGCTGCGGTGGGGAGGTTCTGGGTTATTAAACTTAATTCCTGAAATAAATATTCCTAAAGAGTTGCCACCTTTGTACTTCCCCGCCCTCCATTCCGAGGGAATTCCGTTCTCTTTTATCAGCAAAATATCTGGATCCCATTTTGCCTCGTCCTTGAAACATCCTAAAGACACAGTGATTTTAATTCCCTGTCGTGTGGAATATCCTAAAATTTTCCTAAATAAAGTTTATAAACCAAACGTATCTCCGGTTTTAGGAGGAATGGAGATGGATGGAAAAAACCAGTGCTACAAATGGGAATTCATGAAAATTCCAAGGCTGGCCAGAGCTGCAGGGGAGTGCAGAGAAAATGGGGTGGGAACTATGGATGATGGCAAAATCCTTCCATTCCTGGTGGGATAAACTCCGCTTGTATTCAGCAGAAGTTTGGGAATCCTCTGGAAAAAGCAGACCCATCAATAAAAACATGCAGGAAACACCCAAGCCAGGTCCTTTAATTACTCAAGATATTTAAAATCTGATAACAGAGCCCTTGCAGAGCTTGCAATAAACCAAAACTTCCCGGGAACAGCAGTTTTTGTCTTTTGTACATCCACAGAATTCGGCAATTTGGGAATTAAAACCCTCCCTCCTCCTTCCCTAAAGAACGGAATTCAGCACTCAAAGCCCCTGAAATCAGCCCCACCTTGGCAGGAGCTGGGAGCACATCGTAGGACAGGATCAGATTTATCAGGAGCTTGAAAAACCGGGAGAAATCTTGGGTGGAATTCAATGACCAATGGAATTCTGCTCCCCTCAGGATATTTTTGTTGCCTCTGAGCAAGAGGGGTCCGGTTTGATCCCCAGCAAGGTCCCTCTGGACATCCAGACTCTTTCTCTGGGTGCATCCCACCTATTTTCGGATAGGAAAACTGAAAATGATGATTTTTTTTCTCCATTATCCATTGTCAAGCTGATGAATTTCAACTGGAACTTTCTGATGGCTGAGATTGGAGGGCTAATTAGGAGGCAGGGCTAATTAACTGCGTGGATAGAGATGCTGAATGAGAGATAAGATAAAAGCCCTTCAGAGGAAGAGCTGAGTAGATAATAATTGACTTTTTTTGCCAGTTCCAATGCGCTGTTATGAAGTTTAACAACATTTAGATGATCATTAAGGTCCCCTATAATTCAAATTATTCTATGATCATTATAATTCAAATTATTTTATGATTCTCCTTGCTGTCAACAGCAGCCAGGAATGAACTTTGTTAATGCCTCATCCAGAGAAAAATATTCAACCTGACAATTTCACTTCATCAACATAAATCCAACTTTCCTTTTCCTGAGGAGGAGCAGCATCCCCACGGAATTGAGGAAAGCAGCTCCTTTCCTAAATAGAGGCAAGAAGCACAAACCGATCTCTGTTTTTGCAGCTGAAATCTCTCCTCTCCGGAGATGTTGGATTCACCTTCCCATTGGGAATTAGGGTCTGGATACCAATGAAAGCCCAGTTCCTCCAGCCTGCAGCATCCTAACCACCAAAATCCACCAAAATCCACCAAAATCCACCAAAATCCACCAAAATAGACCCTCAGCAGAGACTGAAACCAGGGCAGGGCCTCTGGGTGTAGCCTGGGAGGTCAGGGCAAGCTGACATTTGAGGATGGGTCGGGATGGAGGAGGAGATGGATGGGGAGAATAAATCCCCAGCACGGATTTTTCCAGGTTTCCCTCAAAAGAGGGAGGGTTTAATTCCAGGCTTTATTCCATGGGCTGCTTCCTCCTGTTTTGGGAAGAAATTTTGGCCAAAATTCGGCCAAACAGCCTCAAAAATATATGTAGAGAATCAAGGGCCAAAACATGAATGAAACTCTCTTAAAGCTGCCTCTTTCTTCATGAAATACCGAAGGAAATCTAAAATATTATAAAAAGCAAGACTCTGAATTTATAAACATCCCAAAGAAGAGAAAACTCCCCCTGAGAAGTGTTGGACACAGGGAATACTTGTAATTATGGGAATGCGTTACACCGAGGACAGCGCGGTCACTACCTGGGTGGGATTCCCACTGTAGCCCCAAAACAAGGAAGAAAAACGAGTCAGAAATTAAGAAATTCAGGCCAGGAACCGGAGTTAAAATCTGCAGAGTTTTTTAAGAGCACTCCCAGCCCACGAATCTGCTGCAGGACACGTTTGTTGTTCGCCGTGCGAAAAATATTAACTTCTTCTACCTTATAAAATATTTAATCCCACTTGGTAATGACGGGCAAATTCTTACGCAGCAAAAGTGAAAATCCACCTGGTTTGCGTTTAATAAAAAGCCTTTTATTTTCTCCTGCTGGCCTTTAGAAAAGAGGGAAGCAGAGGTTTGGAGAGAGAAAACACGAATGAAATGCAAAATGCAGCGTGGAAGAGACTTTCACCTGAGGTTTGGTGTCTTAATAACTTTAAATTTCTCTCAGGGAGATAAAAGAGTTAAAAAATTAAATAGTAAAGGGATTATTGCTGTCATTATCATTGGCATTAAAGCAGGTTAAAATGTGAAAACACTGCCCCAGCAAAGGATCTGCTGGACTGGAGTTTTTATTTCTTCCAGCAGGAATTTTACCGGGTGGAATTTAATAGCCAAACATTTGGAAAGAACGCCTTCGGAGGATTAGGTGGCTGGAGCTGCTGAAATGCTCTCATGCAAGCTGGGAAAATCATTGCTGAAATAGAAAATTCGACACAAAACGTGGCCCGGGCCAAGAATTCCCAGGCCAAAAGCGATAACCTGAGCTGGCATTGATGATAGTGAGTTCGGTGGAATTGTCCCTCGGGGCTTTATCCAACATTAAAAGCCAAAAGGAAGAGATTTCCCACCCTTTCCCCTGGGAAAGTCGCGGTCGTCTGGTGGCTGTGGTTTGCAGGAAATATCTCCTAATCGTCAGCCCTCGTTTTCCTCCTGTCATTTTTCATCTCCCCACGCCTCGTTCTGCTTCAAACACCGCTTCTTTTTCTGTGCCTATCTAGGAGGGGCTTTCATTGCATTTTCCTCCCTCAATATCCTTTTAATTCACCTAAACTTGGGAAAATTCAAAGGGTGTTTAATATTTTTCATTAATTTCTCTTCCTAGAATCATGATTTTTTTTTAAGACATATTATAAGATTCATTTGTTGCATAAAGGCTTGAAAATATTTTCTGCGAAAGGCTCCAAATCAGAAGGAAAATAAAATTATCCCAATAGTATTCCCAAACGAATGGAAGTCAAAAGCCATAATTTCTGGGATTCTGCATCAAGATTTGTGGATCCCAAGAATATTCCTAAACGAATGGAAGTCAAAGCCATAAATTCTGGGATCCTTGGAGAGATGGGTGTGGCGAGTCACTGATTCCAATTCCCTCTTCACGGCCATCCTGGATCAAAGGGATGGATGAGATGATCCCCAGAAATCCCGTTCAGCCCTTCTTCCTATTATTTCATCCATCTACAGATGTGAATGAGGTGTGAAAAATCTTCCCAGCATTTTCTCCTCTTTGCTTCACCGATGCTGAATCAAATTCTTTCATGCTGGAATCACCTGAGGTTCTCCTCTTTCCTTATCCCTTCTTTCATTTGATCAATTTAATTTCAATGCTCATTTTTTGGATAGTCCCATTTGATTTCTCTCTCCCCTCCAGAAGTTCTACTCTTTGTGTATTAAATATGAAAATATTTCTGTGTGAGGTGGAATCATTTACCCACAGAAACATCTAAACAGACCTGGACAGAAATATTTAAGCTGAAATGGCAGGAAATCAACTTCCCAGGGTCCCACAATGTTATAACTGGATAAAGACAAGGTTTTCAGAGCCGGATGAAATCCTTTCCCACTCTCGTACCCTCTGGAACATGAGGAGAAAGCCAGGTCTGGATGACCTCGAGGAGTTCTCTGCTTCTATCCCTGCCAGCTCCGGCTTCAAACAGACACGGCAAGCTCTGGAGTTACCCAAATCCCCCGGGAGTCCCCCAGGGTGGTTTTGTGGGAATGGGGGAAAAAAAAAGAAAAGGTGTAGGACAATCCAGGCTTTTTGGAAAGACACAAAGTTCCCTGGCTGGCAGCCAGAGCCCGAGGTAAACCAGGCTTTATTTAAGCCAGGGTTGTGCCTGTTTTAGCAGCAGCCACGTTCTGGCCGTGAGATGCTGAAGCATCTCAAAGCATGGCCAAGGCATGAAGCAGATCCCATCTGGAGGCAAAAATTTGTCTCTTTGTGTCCTGGTTTTGACTGGGAGAGTTGATTTTCCTCCTGGAAATCGTTCTGGTGCCGCACTTTGATGCCTCAGGTTTTAACTTCTATATTGATGCCTTAAGTGGCCACCTAAAACACAGGCAGCAGACAAGAATAAGGGAATAAAGGAAAGTATTTATTTGAAGGGCCTTCAAAGGNGCATCAGTTTGGGTTTAGGATGAGAATAAAGTTGATAACGCAGCAATGGTTCGGTGGCTGCGGTGCTGACACCAAGACAAGAACTTTGGAGCTCCTCATACAGCCCCGGGTGGGAGGAGGGTGGGGGGACACAAGGAGCTGAGGGATGGCACTGCTGAGGGATGGCACGGCTGGGACAGGTGGCACAGCTGGGACAGATGGCAAAGCTGAGACAGATGGCACATCTGGGGCAAATGGCACATCTGGAACAGGTGGCACAGGTGGGACAAGTGGCACAGCTGGGGCAAATGGCACAGCTGGGATGGATGGCACAGCTGAGGGATGGCACAGCGGGGACAGGTGACAAAGCTGGGAGAGATGGCACAACTGGGACGGATGGCACAGCTGAGAGAGATGGTACAGCTGGGGCAAATGGCACATCTGAGACAGATGGCAAAGGTGGCACATCTGGGGCAAATGGCACAGCTGGGACAGGTGACAAAGCTGGGATGGATGGCACAGCTGGGACAGCTGGCACAGCTGGCACAGAGACTGCAAACTGGCCAGAGGAAATTCCATATCCTGCGGTGCCTGCAAACAAATACAGAGAAATATCTTAAAACACGAGCCCAGATTCATCTCATCCATTCCTCAAGACACTCAAATCTGATCCAAATCACCTCCGTCACCAGGCTTTGATTGACAGCAGGACACCTGACTTATCTTGGTACCTCCCAGGAGAAGGTGAAGCCCATTTTGGAAGTGACCACAGAGTGACCTTCCTGCCCTTCAGGGGTGGGTGCCCCATCCCTGGGAATATTCAAGGGATGAACTGAGCTGAGCCACATGATCCATCAAAGGTGTCCCTGCTCTCTGCAGGGGAGTTGGACTGGGTGACCTTTAAAGGCCCTCCCAACCCAAGTCCTCCTGTGATTCCATGATCTTTTAGAGGATTTGGAACATTGATGTTGGGGGCCCCTTTTCTGTTTAAAACCACCAGCCGGGCTCAGCTCTGTGCTCCCGTTTGGAGGATTCCGTGCGCGTTCCAGGGCTGGAACGGCTCAGTGAATCCTGCTGGAGGTGTGACCCATGTTCCCGTCACTCTGTGTCCCTTCCCAGTCACACATTCCCTGTCCCCAAACCCCCTCCCCATCTTCACCGGGCTGTGTCTGCTCCTACTCCCACTCTTTTCCTGCTTTTTTCTCACTCCCATCAGGCCCAGCTCCGATTTTGATCTGCCTCATTTCACACCCCAGCATCCTCTTGGAGATTGTCCTTCCCAGTTTTTCCTTATTATTTCTTTTTCCTCTTCAGCTCCTGTTTTCCACGGATCTCTCCAGTTCCAGAGGAGATGATGTCACCCGAGGTGTTTATGTTTGTCCTGAGCTAGAGCTGTTTGTGGGCACAGCAGGACAGGGACGGGACCAAGTTCCTTTCCAGGAGTTGCGAAATCCCATTTGTGTGGCCAACAAAATTCCAGCCTCCACACGGACACTAGTACAAAACTTTTCCACGTATTCCTGCATTTCTAGCAAAGAAATTCATGTTCATCGGCTCTAATTTACATAATTCTCTTCAATTAATTAATTAATTAGTCTCCTGTCCTTTATTGGCCATTGATTTCTTACTGTTTGTGCTAATTCATCAATGATTTTAATCTTTTTTGTATCTTTTTCCTCTAGCAGGGACACAAA
>VZTA01018359.1:290-36186 GCA_013398855.1 Mohoua ochrocephala
ACAGCGGAGGGGTCACCGGGAGATGATGGGGGGACCCCCGAAGGAGCTGCCTCTCCATCACTCCCGGCGCTGCTCCTGCGCATCCCTCCTGGGAGAGCAAGTTTGCTTTTGGGGTAGCACGCAGCACGTCCGGGGGCACCACCGGCGCCGTTCCCAAAGGTTTTGGCACAACCGGTGTCGTTTCCAAATATTTCCAGAGGTTTTGGAACAGCCGATGCCCTTCCCAGCCTCTGTGGCCGCTCTCTCTGCACCGCGGCATCATCTCCGGGGCCGGCAGCATCCCTGTGCCCTCCTTCCCTGTCCTCTGCCAAGTCCTGGCGAGATCCCGTTGGAAAAGGGAAAAGCCGCAGCTCCGGAGCCCCGGAGCAGCCGCAGAGAGGGGCTGGCCCGGCCGTGCCCCCTGCCCTCGGTGCCGCACACGGGGGGCTCGCTGCCGGCGGTGCTGGGCGAGCTGAAGGGCACGGGGAGAAACGTTGCCTCGGGCTTTTCTGGAAACTTGTGGGGGACGTGGGATGCAGCTTTTCTGTGGCCTCTGCAGTGGCTGTCAGGGCAGAGGGCTCTCCTTGAGCCACAGCATCGCTGCTGCTGCTGCTGGAGCTGGAGCCGGTCCCGGGAGCTCGGGCCAGGCTGGCAGCTGGGCTGGTTCTGCTGGCTGAGCAAATGCCTCCCTCTGCGGGGACCGGCGGCCCTGGGACCTCGGCGGGGAAGGAGAAGGTGGCTGTCCCCGAGCTGTCCCCGCGCTGGGTGCCACCAGCCAGGCTGCTGTGCCAGGCCGCTGTGCCAGGCTGCAGGAGCAGCGGGCTGGCTCTGCTGGGGCTCTGCGCAGGATGCCAGAGCTGCCGGCTCTTCTGTGGCTCCAGTGCCTGCTGTCCCACAGCGCTGTTCCGGGGGGCTCTGCCTTGTTCCGGGGGGCTCTGCGTCGCCGGAGGTGATTCTGGAGTGATTCAGCAACACGTGGATGTTTCTGGGTGCCTTTAGCACCGAGAGGTGCTGCTTTGTCACAGGTTCGGTGTTTTGGGGCTCACTGACCCTTCAGTGTCCAGCGGCCTCCTGGTTTTCATCCCTGCGGCCAAAGCAAACCCCTCTCTGCCATCCCTCCCCTCTGCACCCCGAGTTTCTCTCCCGACCCGTGAACATCTGCTGGAAATCCTTTATTCAGCACAGCAGTGAGTAAGACTCAGGGAGATGTTGGGTGTAGAGATCCGAGTTTCCTTCCTGAGCACTGAGTGATTAATGAATCACAGCAAAGAGCAGCTAATTCAGAGCACACCAGGAGCTGGCAGGCGTAACAGGCACCTGCTCTCTTGGCTTCGGAGCCCAGCATCCAAATGGAGCTGCTCCCGAGCATCTCGGGGAGCTGGGATGGTCCCTGATGCTTCCTGTCAGCCGAGGTCAGCTCGGTGGGGGTGGCAGTGGGACGGCTTTGTTCTGCCAGCACAGACAGCGGCCATCTGCCCCTGCTCCCTCAGCCAGCCTGGCTCTCCGTGGATGGAGTGGAAATCGAAGCAGGCGTCCTCTGAAGGCTGAAGATCTGCTGGGGAGGCTGCTCTGGGTCCTTCCTTTGCTGCGTTTCAGGCTCAGCAGCTCCAAAACTCGAGCAGCCCTGCTGAAGTGCCAGTGCTGCCTCCTGGATCTCCTCAGGAGCTGGAGCCCTGCCTCCAGCACCGGGGCAAGCTGGGCTTGGGAGGCTTGGGAGGCTTCACCCGCTCTGCCTGGCCTGCTGCAAACCATCCCCGAAGGATGTGGCTCCTCAGGGACAGGAATTCGAGCTCCTCCAGCCGCAATTCCCAGGGTCTGGGACCTGCTGGCTTTGGCAGGCCCCCAGTGTGCCAGCGAGCTCAAGGCCACGGTGTCACATGCTCCTCATAGCTCAGTTTTCGGGGATGTGGCCTGTGCTGCCGCTTGCCAGAAGATGTGAGGGAATTCTTTTGTTTCCTGGCTTGAAAAGACTTTCCCAGTGCTCCACAGAAGCTCAGAGCTTGTTCAGAGCAGGAGGCGCAGAGCTGCTCTGGTCTGTGTTGGCAGAGAGGGGCTGGAGGAGGCTTTGGGCACCATCCCTAAACGTGGGAGGGCTGAGCCTGGCAGTGCCCACCGGTGACCTCCTGGTCTGGAGAGGCAGCAGGACCATTCCATGGCTTGTCCATCCGTGAAAGATCTCCTTGCCCGTTTGCAGCCAGCAGATCCGAGGGCTTTTTCCTGCTTTCCCTGCTGCTGCCTCATGTGATGCAGTCGCCCTCCCCTTCGGAAGCCGAGTGGCATCTCCCGCTGAGTGTCCCCAAATTCATCACCGTCCTGTGACATCAGGGCACTGCTGGGCAGTGGTGGCCCACTCTGAGCTGGTCACCTGGAGCCAGCAGCAGCTGGCACGGCAGAGAGCTGAAGGGCACAATCCCTCCTGGAACCGAGGATGCTGCAGAGAGGGATCTCCCGGGCAGGTCTGGGAGCCGGGAACGCGGCTGTGCTCCGGCCACGCCGCCTCCACGGCCCGAGCGCCCTCCCCTTGTGTTTCCCCGTGTGGAAAATGAGCTGGGGACAGAGCTGCCTGTCCCAGGAGAGAGCAGGAGCTCCCCAGGCACGGGCAGTGCAGCCCAGGCTGGGACTGGCACTGCTGCCTGGACAGGGCACTGTGTGTGGCGGGGTTTGGCACTGCCCGCGCCACAAACCGGCGCCAGATGCCACAGAGGCTGCTCTGCCGTGGCTGCTGGGGACACCAGGAAGGGGAATCAGGACGTGCCCCGCATTTCCAGCCCCTGACGGAGCCAAAGGGCTCGTGTTGCTCAGGTTTTGGTGTGCTTGGTGCTGGCCTGGGGTGGCTGCAGTCTAACCCCAGCACAGCTGGAGGCTCGCGGATTTCGCTGAGTGTCTCAAGGCAAGAATCTATTTCCATCCCTTGTTTCTCCCCAACCTGGGAATTCAGCAGTCCCAAACCTCCTCCAGCCCCGACCCTCACACCCAATTACTTGAAGATGACCCAAATGTTGGCGCAGACGCCTCGGAACCCCTCGACCACGGAGTCCTGCTTGGAGCTGCAAAACACGGGAGAAGACAAAAGCTGAGTTTGGAGGAGTCTGAAGGAAGAGCTGCTGCCTGTGGGACGTGAGGAGCAGGATGTGGGCACCGAGATGAGGATGCCCCTCATCCCTCCCAGGCATGGCAATGGCCCAGGGCACCAAGCCTCTGCCTCGTGCTCCTTCCTCTCGCTTCTTGGGGTGACTGAGAGCGACTTCGAGCTTCCAAACAAAACTCCGCAGGAGTAACGAGGAGCGAGGCTTTAATTAGGAGAGACCCGGTGACCTGGGAGAGCCCGCTGGTGACAACCCAGGGAGCTGCTGCCAGGCTCTGCCGAGGTCAATGTGCCGAGTGCCCTTCTTGCCTGGAGCCAGCAGTGTCTCCGTGCCTGGAGCTGGCAACTAAGCACAGCTTTTCCCTGTCCTCCCCACCCCCTTGCCAAGGCTCCACATCCTCCCTGGCAGCTTGTCACTTCTCTGCAGATGTCTAGACAGGAGGATTCAGTGCGTGTCAGTTATGCCTAATTCATTTAAAAAAAAAAAAAAAAAAAGCCCCAACCCTCCTGGGAGCTGGGGATTCTCAGTCCTGCAGACTCAGCGCTGTCTGCGCTGCCCTGCGCTGCCTCCAGGCTCCCTCCGAGCAGAT
This sequence comes from Mohoua ochrocephala, assembly GCA_013398855.1. Classification (NCBI taxonomy): domain Eukaryota; kingdom Metazoa; phylum Chordata; class Aves; order Passeriformes; family Acanthizidae; genus Mohoua; species Mohoua ochrocephala. The sequence goes on from VZTA01018359.1 coordinate 3,945, forward strand.
TCGTTCCAGGGAGCTGCAGGGAGCAGCAGGGGCTGGGCGAGGGAAGGCAGGGGCAGAGGGAATGCAGGAGAGGAGGTTTGGAGGGGGTTTCAGGGCTGGGCTGTGCTCCTCGTCCCTGCTCCTCGCCCCATTTGTGTTCTCGCGTCCCCTCCGCGTCCATCGGGAGCTGGCAGAGGGGTTCCGGCTTCCCTGGCGCTGCCGGCTGCCCAGTCCCTGCGCCCTGGTTCCAGGAGGGACAGCTCCCTCGCTGCCACGCTTCCACCCACCCTCCCAGCCCTGACCTCTGCACGGGTGAGAGCTCAGCCGCGGGGAGCGCCGAGGATCCGCCGCTCAGAGCATCCCCCCCGCTCCCGAGGCAGCTCGTTAGGTTTCTGCCTGCTCCTCGCGAGTGCTGACTCTTCCAGCCCGAGCGCACAATGGACCTGACGTGAAGGGGAGCTGCTGCGCGCTGCCAGGGCCTGTCTGAGCTCCCTGCGTGCAGGCAGAGCCTTGCAAGAGGCTGGGAAAGGGCCGAGCCCCAGAGCGTTTTATTTGCTCTCCGTGCCGGTGGCGCTGATGTGACACATCCTGGTTGGGGACAGCTGTGCCTGGATTTAGCGCCCGCGTTGCGTCTGGGTCCTGGCTGCTCACAGCTGGGTGGTTCCCCCGTCCTCCCTGCTCGTGTTTGTTGTGGGGAAGGGAGCAGGGAAGGTAGGGATGCAGTTTATTTTGTGCTGGGCCCTCTGGGGGAAGGAGTAATTCGGAATGTCCAGGTTCGAGGGGTAAGGGCAGCGCGGATCTGCTGCAGCTCGTGAAAGCAGGCCTGGGATTTGGTTATTGAGGAGAAAATGCTGCTCCGATGGGATCCCTCCCTCCCCAGGGATCCAAGCTTCTGCTCCATCCCAGGGGGAGTTGGGCTGTGCCATTTCGGAGGGCTCCAGCCCTGAAAGGAGACCTGGCAGCACGGTGCCACCTTCAAGACCTGCTTTGTGCTGCCGTGACACTCCGGGCTCGGGCTGAGCGCCAGCGAGGGCTTTGTGCCTTATCCAAAGGCAGCACTTGTGAGGGAGATGCGGAGCCGGGCACGAACAGCTGATTTTCCAGGAGGGAGGCACACAGGGATGTGGCACAAAGGGACGGGGACACACGGAGGGGATGGATTTAAGCTCGACTTTGTGTCAGCCGGGCACGAACAGCTGATTTTCCAGGAGGGAGGCACACAGGGATGTGGCACAAAGGGACGGGGACACACGGAGGGGATGGATTTAAGCTCGACTTTGTGTCAGCCGGGCACGAACAGCTGATTTTCCAGGAGGGAGGCACACAGGGATGTGGCACAAAGGGACGGGGACACACGGAGGGGATGGATTTAAGCTCGACTTTGTGTCAGCCGGGCACGAACAGCTGATTTTCCAGGAGGGAGGCACACAGGGATGTGGCACAAAGGGACGGGGACACATGGAGGGGATGGATTTAAGCTCCACCGTGTGTCAGGCCCGAGGGCAGGGGGCTGTGCCCCGATCCCCCGTCCCCACGGCCGGAGCAGCTGCACAGGATGTGCCTCTGCTGCCTCCCAGCCCTCCTGCCAGACACAAAATCCCCATCCAGGCTGTCAACAAAAAGCCATTCTCCAGGGCCTTCCTGGGGACAGGGCAGGCTTGGAACTTCTCCCTGGAGGATCCTCTGTTCCCTGTTTATTGCTCAGCGCACTTCTTTTCACTCCCAGCAAAAATATGGTTTTTTTGTGCGGCGAGAACAGGCCTCCCTTTGGGCAGGGATCATTTGCATTAATTAACAGAGCTGTTATGCATGGCCACGCTCTGGCGCAGAGGAGCCAAACAAACGCCTCCTTTTTTTTTTTTTTGTTAGGTTTTTTTGTTGTTGTTTTTGGGGGGTTTTTTTTGTGCCATAACCTCCGAGTTATTCCAAGGGAGGCAGCACATCCGTCCCGGCCCGTGGGGACACGTGCGCTGCTGCTGCTGCCCACAAAAGTGGGCTTGTGCTTCCTTCCCCCCTCCGGAGCTCTGGACACTGCTCCACTGTCTCCTGTGGTGCAGGCAGTGCTCCCCATTGATGACATCCCACAGACCCTCATTTCCTGCGAGTGGAGGTTTTTAGTGAGGAAATAAGGAATATTCAGTGCTGGTGGGGAGCTCGGCATGGGGAGCAGCGCTGGGATGCTCCATCCCGTTTTTCCACGCTGGTTTTGTTGTGATCCGTTCAAGCAGAAGAGCTCTGATGGGAACAAGTTATTGTGGGGTGAGAGGGACGGTGGGGTTGAAGGGGCTGTACCCACTACAAGGCTTCCACCGGCCCCATGCCAGGGCCCCAGAGGGTGACACCGTCCCACGGGGGTGGTGGGAGGGTCAGCAGCTCCTCAGGGAGGCTGTAGTCAAAAACCACCAAGCAGAGCTGGCCCGGGCTGCCAGGACTGATTTGGGGTGGCACCTCCCTCATGTCCTGCTGGCCACGGGTGGCACCGTGGCTCGGAGCAGGTGGCAGAGCCCTGTACCAGCCCTGGTGGCCGCAGGGAGAGGGCACTGAGCTCTGCCTCCCGGCCGTGGGGGTCACTGCCAGGGAGGGAGGGAGGATAATGTCACTAATGTCACCCCACGCAGCGGGAAGGGAGCCCAGAGCTTCTGACTCTTTGGAAATGCTTTTGGTCCCCTCCAAAGCCTCCAGCAGCACGCCCAGCCTGCTGCACCCTCGGGGTGCTCGCCCAGGGTGCCAAGCCTTCCTCACAAATCTCCCAGGAGAAGCAATGCCACCTTTCCCCTGTGCTGTCCCTGCCGGGCCCTGCCACTGCTGTGGATCCGGGAGCTCCTGTCCCTCCTTCCCAGCCCCCTGGAGGGACGAGGAGAGAGCTTTGGAGCTGGGACATGACTGAAATACCGATGGGGACAAATGTGCTCGGCAGGGATGACACAGAGAAACCGGCCCAGGCAGAGCAGGAAAACCCTTGGGCTTGCAGCTGGGGATGGGGATAAAGGTGGGGAAGCTCTGTCTGCTCCCTGCCACTAAAGCAGCTCTGGGAAAACACCTCTGGAGCCTAACCCTGATCCTAACCCCAACCCTGACCTTCTGGAGCCCCGGCGGGGACCTTAACAATGAAAAACCTCCGTTGTGAGGGCATCTCACGCAGCAGGCGTGAATTAGGAGATGGGCTGTCCTGGGGATGCTGCAGCTTCCCAAACTGGGATGTGGGAGGACAAGGCCACACTCCCGGGCTCTCCTTTGCCACCCAGGGCACGGTGGCACCCCGCTGTCCCCGCTGTCCCTGCCGTGTGCCCCCGAGCCCTCCCCGCTGCCAGGCACAGGAGCAATCTCGGGGTGATGCAAATCGAAAAGGGCACTGCAGGCTTCTCCCCGCTCAGGAAACATGTTTATTCATCTTTTCATTTCCCTCCCCCGGACTCTCGTACGTGCTACAACCGCTCTTCAAAGGGGGGAATCGCCGCGGCTGAGCAGGCACAGGATGCTGGGTTGCTATTTTTAGGCCCGGCAGGGCTGATGTGGAGGTGTGCGAGGAGCAGCGGGAGGCTGAGGGGATCCTCTCGCCGCAGGGATGCGGGGGCAGCTCGCAGGCTCGGTTTTGGTTCAAGCTGCCTTTTTCCCTGCTGCTGCCTCCCCCTCCTTCCTCCCGCTGCTCAGTCATCCCCCTCCTCGCTCCCCCCCAGCAGCTCCCGGGTGCCGCTGGCACGGAGGCAGCCAAAGGCCTCCGCGAGCAGCCGGGATGCAAACGGCGCCGGGGGGGAGGAAATCTCTGCATGAATAAATGGTCCTTGATCAGGCAGTTTTTGTTTTCCTAGAATCACCGAACGGTTTGGGTTGGAAGGGACTGTAAAAACCATCCTGGGACACCTTCCACTGTCCCGGGGCGCTCTGAGCTCCATCCAGCCCGGCCTGGGACACTGCCAGGGATGGGGCAGCCACAGCTTCACTGGGAAATCCATTCCAGGGCCTCCCCACCCTCACGGGGAAGAATTCCTGCCCTATATTGAACCTGAATTTCCCCTCTTTGTTGGACCCAAAGGACATTTCCCTGGCAGGGCAGGGCCTGGGCAGAGCTGTCATGGTCCCTGTCAGCACAGGGCGTTTGAGCAGCGCTGGTGCCACGGGCATCACCCAGGGCTGGAGCAGCTCCTGCCCCGGATAACTCTGTGCTTTTTCCCCCCCCATCCCAGAGGCGGTGGGAAGGGACACCCCCCTCCCCTGCCCGCGGCAGCCATGGAGGGGGGCGTGCAGCTCCTGAACCGCGACGGGCACAGCATCTCGCACAACTCCAAGCGCCACTACCACGACGCCTTCGTGTGCATGAACCGCATGCGGCAGCGGGGGCTGCTCTGCGACATCGTCCTGCACGTGGCCACCAAGGAGATCAAGGCCCACAAGGTGGTGCTGGCGTCGTGCAGCCCCTACTTCCACGCCATGTTCACAAGCAAGTAGAGTCCTCTCTTCCCCAGGGGACGGGCTCGCCCTGCTCTCGGCCCTCCCCTCTCCAAACCCCTTCCCGCTCTGGCCCCGCTCCCTGTCCTCACTGCCCTGCCCTTTTCGTGTGACGTTCCTGTGGGCAAGAGCAGGAATATTCCTCATTTCACTCATTTCACTCCTTTCCCCGAATCCCTTTGCCCATGCACAGGGTCCCGTCCCCCTCTCCTGCAGAGCTGGCCCCCAGTCCCTAGAGCTGGGCAGGAACCCTTCCAAAACCAAACCACTTGTTCCGTGCACGGTTAAATCCTCCATTTCACTCCTTCCCCTGGATCCCTTTGCCCTCAGCCCCCCGCACAGGATCCCGGTGCCCCTTCTCCAGTCCCGGCCCCCAGTTCCTACAGCCGCCCCTTGCTAAGAGCTGGGCAGAAAACCTCCCTGGGCTGTGATGTGCAGGTGGATGCAGCTTGTTCCACGCATCCTCCTGGGGGGGAAGCAGCCCCGCTGTGGGGTTTTTTGCTCATTTTTGGTGTCCTTTTCCCCAGATGAGATGAGTGAGAGCCGCCAGACCCATGTGACGCTGCACGACATCGACCCGCAGGCGCTGGAGCAGCTGGTGCAGTACGCCTACACGGCTGAGATCGTGGTGGGAGAGGGGAATGTGCAGGTAGGAGCTTTTCCCCCCAGCTCCCCTTCTCCACAAAGCTGTTCTGTACCAGAGCTGCCTCCTGGGGACGCCTCTCTCCTTCTGCTCGGCGCTGCCAGCTGTTTCTGCCGTGGCAGCTGGCTCTGGCAGCGGTCAGGGAGTTCAGCTGCTTCCCCTCCCAGAGGTGGCTCCTCAAAGCTCCGTGCAGCTCCCAGCTCCGTCCCTGAGCGCCTGCCGCTCTCCTGGCCCTGGGGGGTGGCTCAGGTGCCCTTCCCAGCTGTTCTTTACCTCAGGAACCAGGGGTGCTCTGTCCTTTCTGTGCTTCTGTGCCCGAAGGTGCTCACTAAACCCGCTCTGCTCCTGACTCGCAGCGGGACGAGGGTGAAAATCGTTCCCTCGTCCTGGAAACTCCCTTTTCCCCCATTCTTTCCCACTGTGCCAGACCCTCCTTCCTGCTGCCAGCCTGCTTCAGCTCAATGGTGTGCGGGACGCTTGCTGCAAGTTCCTGCTCAGCCAGCTCGACCCTTCCAACTGCCTGGGCATCCGGGGCTTTGCTGACACCCACTCCTGCAGCGACCTCCTCAAGTCTGCCCACAAGTACGTCCTCCAGCACTTCGTGGAGGTGTCCAAGACAGAGGAGTTCATGTTGCTGCCCCTTAAACAGGTGAGGCCCCGCTGGCAGCTCTGGGTGCAGCAAAGCTTTTCCTGCTCCATCTGTGAGTGAAAAGCCCAAGGGGAGCTGCGCTGACGGGGCAGGGCTGGGCTTGGCAGGGGGTTGGACCCAGGTTCTGGGCTTTGGCCCCACTCTGTTCAGTGTGTGGGAAGAGCTCTGTCAGCAGGCTGGATCCCACGGGAAATAAGGGTGGGAGGGTGGAACGGGATAATTTTGGTCACTGGTGCTCGCCACGTGAGCTCTGAGCACACTGCCCCGGCTCTGGGAGCACAGCCCAGGGAATAAGTCCTGGGCACGTGGCTGGGGTGTTTAAATCAGCTCAGCTAATGTTTCTTGCTGGTCATCATGTGGTGCCAGTCTGGCCCCTGGCTCGGCTGCTGTGCCCTGGCCAGGAGCAATTCCCGGTCCTTGCTCTGCATCACGGACCTCTGCGGTCCCTCAGCAGGGTCAGACACCTCCCTTCACCCGTTCCCGGGGCGGTGGGAGGGTGACAACGAGGGGAGGGGACGCATCTCCCCCTGCTGCAGCCCTTGGCAGCTGAAGGGAGAGTTCTGGGAGCAGCCAGGGCACCCGAGTGTGTCCCAGGAAATATGGAAGGGACACCTGCCAGCGGCGTCATCCCCCCGATCCCACTGACTGGGATTGTCAGGCACTGCAGCAGCCTCAGCCACAGCAGGGTGGGCAGAGCTGTCCCCACAAAGCTGCACCTGCCTCTTCAGGGCACCCAGTTGCTGTTTGGAACCCCCAGCATCTCCAGGAGGCAGAGCTCTGCCTCCGGCACTGCTGTTCCACCGGGTCCACGTGCTGGGAGCTGGGAACTGGGAATGTCTCCTTTCCCCCCAGTCCACAGCAGCCAGCACTGCCCTCCCTCCCCACCCCGCCCTGCAGGTGCTGGACCTCATTTCCAGTGACAGCCTCAACGTGCCCTCGGAGGAGGAGGTGTACAGGGCCGTGCTCAGCTGGGTCAAACACGACGTGGACAGCAGGAGACAGCACGTGCCCAGGGTGAGAGGGCTGGGAAGGGGGAGAGGGGGCCGGGAAAGGGGTGAGAGTGCTGGGAAAGCAGGTCTGGTCCTACCCACCATCTCCCAGTGCCTGGGCTGGGTGGGCACGTGGCCGGAGGAAGCTGCAGGAGAGGGCGGGAACAGCAAATTCCTGTCCTACCACTTCCAGTCCAGCTTGGAAGGGGCCTTAAATCCCATCCCATTCTGTGGGATGTCCCCATGCCGTGGGCAGGGACACCTTCCACTATCCCGGGTTGCTCCAACCTGGCCTTGGGCACTTCCAGGGATGGGGCAGCCCCAAGGGCAACCTGTGCCAGGGCCCCAGCACCCTGTGAGTAAAGAACTGACCTCTGGCCTCAGTCTCTCCCGTTTTAGTTGAGCCCTGTCCCCGTGCCCTTGTCCCAAGGCCCGCTCTCTGTCCCCCCCAGCTCATGAAGTGCGTGCGGCTGCCGCTGCTGAGCCGGGATTTCCTCATGAGCAACGTGGACACGGAGCTGCTGGTGAGGCACCACTCGGAGTGCAAGGACCTGCTCATCGAGGCCCTCAAGTACCACCTGATGCCCGAGCAGAGAGGGGTCCTGAGCAACAGCCGGACGCGGCCGCGGCGCTGCGAGGGGGCCAGCACCGTGCTCTTCGCTGTGGGTAAGGCCCTGCCGCCCCCCTCCAATCCCAAATCCCCACCCCATCCCGGGGTTTTCTGGGCTATGTTCGCTCCGTTTGCCCTCCCCGAGCAGGTGGAGGGAGCCTGTTCGCCATCCACGGCGACTGCGAGGCGTACGACACGCGCACGGACCGCTGGCACATGGTGGCCTCCATGTCCACGCGCAGGGCCCGCGTGGGCGTCGCGGCCATCGGGAACAAGCTCTACGCCGTGGGCGGGTAAGGGGGCACGGGATGGGGCAGGGAGCGGCTGGGGAGGGTGGCACGGGGCTGCTCTGGGAGCGGGGATGGCCGGCAGGGCCTCCCGGAGCCGGCACGATCCGGGATCTCTGGGGTAGCTGTGGGAAAGCTCCTTCCCCGCGCTGCCGGGGCAGTGACTTCACCGGAGCTCAGTCTGTGTCCTAAACTGGGGCATTTCCCTCCCATTTCCCTCAGAATCCCAGAATGGTTTGGGTTGGAACCTTACAGCTCATCTCATCCCACGCCCTGCCGTGGGCAGGGACGCCTTCCACCATCCCGGGTTGCTCCAAGCCAGGTCCAACATGGACCCTTCAGGGATGGGGCAGCCCCAGCTCCTCTGAGCAGCCTCTTCTCCCCTTCTCTCCCTGCAGCTACGATGGGACCTCTGACCTGGCCACAGTGGAGTCCTACGACCCTGTCACCAATTCCTGGCAGCCCGAGGTGTCCATGGGCACCAGGAGGAGCTGCCTGGGTGTGGCAGCCCTTCATGGGCTCCTCTACGCTGCCGGCGGGTACGATGGGGCCTCGTGCCTCAACAGGTAAGGATTGCCTTGCTCCAGCCCTCCCTGCTCCTGCATGCACTGTCCTTGGAGCTGGGAGCTGGGAGCCCTGCTCCTGACCCTCAAGCAGATGTTTTGCAACCCAGCTGCTCCTTCCAGTGGAGAAAAACCCCCACTTTGTAGCCCTCTGCCCCAACAGAACCCAGCCTGTGTCAGTTCTTCCCTCCGCTCCCCCTGCGTGTTCCCAACTCTCCTGGGAGCTGCCCCTGCGGGCCCGTGTCCAAGAGCTCTGACCTGGGCTTTTCCAGTGTCCCACCTTTTGTCCCTGTGTCCCTGCCTGCTGCAGCGCGGAGAGGTACGACCCCCTGACGGGCACCTGGACCTCCATCGCTGCCATGAGCACCCGGAGACGCTACGTCCGCGTGGCAACGCTAGGTGGGTGCTGCTGGCACGGGGCCGGGGGGCTCCTGGGCGGGCTCTCTGCACTGCTGGGCGTTCCTTTTGCTGCTCTGGCCCAGGTCCTGCCCCCTCTGCCCTTCTCCTCAGCCTTCCCAGTCACTGGGGTTCATCTCACCGTGGAGGCAGCTCCCGAGGGGATCCACAACTCCTTCCCTTCTGCTTTGGAGCAAGGGGCTGCCTGTGGGTGACCCCCTGGCCCTGGAAAGGAAGGGACAGCCTGATGGGTCCTTCACTGTGGAAGCAGGACGGTCCTTTCAGGGGTGATCCCAGCCCCACTCTCACCCCAGCAGGAGCCAGAGCTCCCTGGGGATGCTTCCCACCTTCCCAGGAGCCGCCCTGTGCCAGTGTCCCTGTGCCTGTCCCCTGCCCTGCTCTCCGCTTCCAGCTCTCGCTGCTGACTCAGAGCTTCCCTCCCCTCCATCCCCAGCTCCTTCTGAGCCTGCCACAGCCGATCCTGGCACTCCCCTGCTCCAGCCTCCTCCGCTAAAAACACCCCGTGGCTCCTGCGGGGAGCTTGGGAATGAGGAGGTCAAGAAGCAGCAGGAGAAGGAGCTCTCGGGGAAGCTCTGCAGAGGAGCTGCCTGATGAATATTTCACATCCCTCCTGCTGGAATGGGGGGAGCCGGGCTGGCCCTGCTGGGAGGAGCTGCCTGGGGCAGGGGAGGCTCAGCCTGGACCTGTGTGGGCACCACGGAGTGGCACCTGTGGTGAGGGTCAGCCCAGACCTGTGTGGGCCAGACCTGGGTGGGCACCTCTGGAGTGGCAGCTGTGGCATTGAGGGGGCTGTGCTGGCACAGGGAGCTGTGTGTAGCTCACGCCTGTGCCTCCGTGTCTGTCTTTGCAGAAGGCAACCTCTATGCAGTCGGGGGCTACGACAGCTCGTCCCACTTAGCCACGGTGGAGAAGTATGAGCCCCAGGTAAGTACAGGAGGTCTGGGTGCCCCTTCTGCTTCTCCCCTCTTCAGGGGTGCCTGGAAGGCCGTAACCCACCGTGCATGGCAGGGAGATGGAGGGGTGTCAGCAGGGACAGAGCATCCGGGGCGCAGTCCCGAGCAGGAGGATCCAGAACTCCCCTGTGAGAGCTCCCTGAGAGGTTTCAGCCACCAGAACACCCTCTGTCCCCACTGCCTGGAGCTCTGGAGGAAGCTGGGATCCTGTCCGTGCCCTGAGCTGTTCCCAGCTCCCAGCTGAGCTCCAGCTGAGTGCGTGGGGAGCAGGGAGCGTGGCAGGCTGGGGACGTGTGTTGTGCCCAGGGACGCGCGGCTCTGCCCCAGCAGGGTCGGTCACTGCAGAAAGATCAAAGAGAAGCTCCTGGAGGCTTTTCACGAGCTGCAGAGCCCCAGCTGCACTCGCACGGGCTGGAAATAGACACAGCTCAGCCCCCGTGGCTGGGCTGGCATTCGGCTGGGACACGACTGGTGGCCTGGCACGGGCATCTCTGTGCCCCTGGGATGGCTCCTGCCAGCTGCTGCTGTGCTCCTGAGCTGGGCAGCAGAGATTCCTCCTGGGAGCTGTGGGAGAGCAGGGAGGAAAGAAACGGGGTCCCCTCAAAAGGGTTTTTATGCCAGGAGCTGCGTGCTCAGAGCAGGACTGACCCCGCAGAACTGATCTGGCAGGGATGTGTGGGAAATGCCCTGGGGAGTGGCTGATGGGTTCCCTGTCCCCAGATCAACACCTGGACCCCCATTGCCAACATGCTGAGCCGCCGCAGCAGCGCGGGCGTGGCCGTGCTCGAGGGGATGCTCTACGTGGCTGGGGGCAACGATGGCACCAGCTGCCTTAACTCCGTGGAGCGCTACAACCCCAAATCCAACACCTGGGAGAGCGTGGCCCCCATGAACATCCGCAGGTAAGGAAGGGGCCATGCCCCCTCTGGAGCCCTCCAGGGGCGGGGATCTCACCTCGCCGTGCCTTGCAAACCACAGAACACAGACACATCGGGGTTTTTAGGGTCTGTGGCTGGCTCACCACGCTCCTGCCGTGCTGAGGGGGATTGGGGTGTGCGCCAGGAGGGCAGGGCAGGGATGTTCTGCAGAGGGATTTATCCTCAGCGGTTGCCGTGGCCGTAAAGAGCCAGGGGGTTCAGCTGGCTGAGCCCACGAGGATGCTGCTGGGCTGTGGGAGGATTTAAGGCTTACAAAGTGCGAGGATTTTGGGCTGACGGAGTTTGGTATTTGATGAGGTTTGGACGAGTGAAGGGGGAGATCTGCGGCTCTGTGCTGCACTCTGCCTGTTTGAGCCCCGGCAGTTCGTTCTCACGGGGCGTTCGCGGGGCTGGGCGCTCCTTTTGCGGGGTGCCAGAGCTCCCCTCACACCTCCCGGCCTCACCCCCGTGCTCTCTGCGCCGTCCTTCCAGGAGCACCCACGACCTGGTGGCCATGGACGGGTGGCTTTACGCCGTGGGGGGCAATGACGGCAGCTCCAGCCTGAACTCCATCGAAAAGTACAACCCCCGCACCAACAAGTGGGTGGCGGCCTCCTGCATGTTCACCCGCCGCAGCAGCGTCGGGGTGGCGGTGCTGGAGCTCCTCAACTTCCCCCCGCCCTCCTCGCCCACCCTCTCGGTGTCCTCGACGAGCCTTTGACACCGGGTCCGGCCGTGCCTCAGCCCCGGGGGACAGCGGTGGCACCCGGCCGGCCCCGCGGGGCAGCCGCTCGCTGTGAGGGGGGAGCGGAACCCCCAGCCCGGCCCTCCTGGGGGGGGCTGTCCCCCAGCTCTGGGGACACCCACGGGGTCACCAGGGCCACCCGCAGCAGCTCCAGATGTGCTTCCAGGGCTGGCCCCTCCCTGGAGGGCGAGCGGAGGGGGGCTCTCCCTCCGGCCAGACTCATCCCAGCACCCCCCCAAAGGCTCCTTTGGGCAGGGGAACCCGAACCATCGCCGCTTCTGGGATTGCCGTGCTCCAGCCGTGCTCCAGCCGTGCTCCAGCCGTGCCACCGGGCACCACCAGCCTCGGGGGGGGACACGGCGAATGTGCAACCACCGCTCCTCTGAATGTCACTGTAGCCAAACTCAGCCAAGCCCGCACTGTTACAGACTCCGGGGCCGCCCCCCCGGCTCTCGAGGGTGTCTCATTGATGCCTTAAACACACCAAGGGAAGAAGCCCGGCCCAGGCACAGCCCTGCAGGATCGGGAGGGTCGGAGGCGAAGCTGGAGGCAGCACCCTGACCCCCTCCAGCGCTCCCTGACCCGCCCAGCTCCCGGCCGAGCGTGGCTCTGGGGAGTCCCCAGGCGGGCAGGTGGCCGCGGGGACCTCGGTGGCACCGCTGCCATCGCCGTGCCAGGCTCCGGGGCTGGGACTCTGCACGTGGGCCTGGCCTGTTTGCTGTTCCCCTCTCTGCAAAGCAGATCCGGGGTTTGTGGAGAGGAATCGGCCCAGCCTTCAGAACGAGCAGGATTGCCTGGCGTTACTTTTTTGGGTATTCATTTTTTTTGCCTTTTTTTTTTTTATTTGAACGCCAATAATGACTTCACGTCCCTTTATTTTTTTACACTGCCCTGGTATTGCCCATCCCCTCTGCTCTCGAGGCAGCAGAAGGGATGCAGTTCCTTTTCTCTTTTGTTGAGGAGACGATTCCTGTGCCCTGGAAGATGTTCTCTCTGGGTGGGTGGGGTGTGTGCACGCGCGAGGTGCCCAAAGCAGCACGGGAGGGGACCATTTCCAATTAGCGACTCCCTGGCAATTAAGCAACCGCTTTAATGAACGAAAGGTTGGATAAATTAGTACTGTAAAGCCTGTCCTAGAGCCAGGGCCCCTGTGGGGTGGTGTTTTTAGGGTGTGCTGCGTGTGAGGTGCGAGCCGAGGCACTCACCGGGTGTTCCCCAGAGGAACGACTCAACCACTGGTACCTCAGTCGTGTTCAAATGTAGCATTGCAAACGCGGTCCAGCCGTTTGGAACTCATTCCTTGCTCCTTTTTTTTCCCTCCTGCTCCCCATTTCTCACTCACAGAGTTCAGATTTCACTCGTGTGGTACTTGTGGGCCTGAATTTTCAAGTAGCGAGAGATCTCTCCTTTTTTTGGGGGGGTGAAAGAAGAGTTGGAGGTGAGACAAGGTCTCCCCAACTTCTGACCCTTTTCCTGGCAGTCTCATTTCCCCCGGGCAGGTCCCTGCAGGTTTTCCCAGCCCACTCACAGTGCCTCACGTTGGACACCTGGAATTCCCAGCAGCTTCTGAAAATCAGAGCTGTTTCCCCCTCCGGCCTCTCCCCGAGGACAGTCTGAGCTCCTCAGGCTCAGGAGGCATTTTTGGCTTTTGGAACAGGCTCTAAATCTTCTTTCTGTCCCCTTCTCACTGCCCCAGCCTGTCACAGCTCAGCAGCTCCCCCACTTCCCTGTCCTGCAGAGGACCCAGGCTCTGCAGTTGTCTCCTGGTCCACGTGGGCTGCCCCAGGAAGGGTCAGAGGAACCTGCTTTGTTCAAAAAAACCAGTGAAATCTGCTCTGTTTGGTGAGTGTGCCTCCACCTGAGCGAGCTCCCAACCCTCCCCACCCCATTCCTGTAACCAACATCAGGGTTTCACTCTCACATCAAGGTGTCCCTGGCTCCAGGGTCCCCTTTGGAGGAGGATCAGCCCAAAAGAGGTGGAAGGTGCTGGCCCGAGGTGCTGAGCAGCTCAGGAGGAGTCAGGAATGAAGGGAGACAGAGCCCAGCCAGGAGCTGGAGTGAGGAGGGGCAGTGCAGGTGCTGCTGAGGGGGAAACAGGGCTGGTTTCAAACAAGGCATGAGCTGGGGCTGCTGCAGAGTGAAGGGGGGGGGCTGTGCCTTGGGAGAAAAACCTGAGGGAAGTGAGAAATGCAGCAGCTCAGGAGAATTTTGGTGCCACGTTGGAACCTTCAGCGGTCGCACTGCCAATGGTGTGCGATGCTGTGCTGCCTCCCGGGGAGCAGGGAAGGGGCAGAGTGACCCCTGTCTGTCCCCCCTGGCTGGGCCCTGAGCAATATCCCACTGATCCCGATCCACGGAACCCCCGGGGAGCTGGGAGCCTCTCGTCTCTGCTGCCCCAAACTATGCAGGTGCTCACTGCTTCCCTGTGCCGGAGGGAGGAGAAAGGGAAAGGGCAAAACAATTCCCCAGCACCTTCTGGGGGTCCCGAGCCCCCTGACCCACACTGTGCGGACACGAGGTGTCAGCGTCTGCCCTGGCAGGTGCCAGGGTGGGATTGCTCCTGGTGCTGCACGTCCCCTGCCGAGGAGGAGGAGGAGGAGGAGGAGGAGGAGGAGAGCTCGGAGGGGACGTGTGTGTGTCTGTGTCTGTCTGTCTGTGCGTAGCAACCCTGTCTGAGGGGAGGAGAACAACTCTGTGTGGCTTCCCTGCCAGTGTTAGTCCGTGGTGTCTCACCCGAGATGTTCCTCGTGTGAATTCCCAGCAGAGGAGCGTCCCCAAGCCGGGGGCTCCAGGCTCTGGGGTCCCCAAGCTGGGAGCTCCAGGCTTTGGGGTCCCCGAGTGGGAGGCTCCATGCTCTGGGGTCCCCGAGTGGGGGGCTCCAGGCTCTGGGGTCCCCAAGCTGGGAGCTCCAGGCTTTGGGGTCCCCGAGTGGGAGGCTCCATGCTCTGGGGTCCCCGAGCTGGGGGCTCCAGGCTCTGGGTGTTTTTCCCAGCGAGGCCAGGCCGCAGCCCCCGGTTCCCTCGGCCTCCCTGCTGGGCACACCCGCTCCAGATCCATGTCCGAGCGTCGTCACTTTGATTTCTCTGTAACTTAACCCGCCTTTATTTATGTGGAACTCTGTTTCTCTGAATTTTTTGCACTACGTGGGGCTGGGGAGGGGATACAAGCAATAGAAGCCAACATGTACAATAAAGACGTTTTCTTGGATACCGGATCCCGCCTCGTGCATCCTTCCTTCTGCCTTCCCTGCCTCGCTCCTTCTGGCCCAGCCCCAGCCCCAGGCTCAGCGCCGCGTGTTGGGTGCCCAGTGGGTGTGGGGGAGCTGTCCTGGGGATGAGGGGCTTCGTATTCCCAGCGAGGATTTTGTGCTGGGAGTGTCCCCCTGTCCAAGGGTGAAGGTGCTGCTGGTGCCGGGCACCCCTGGGACCAGCCCGAGGAGAGGCCCAGCGGCTCCAGAGCCAGGCTGATCTACACCTCCCCTGCCATTAAACCCCAGTTCGGCCTCCCCAGGGGCCTCCCGGTGCTCTCCTCACAGTGGGAATGAGAACCAGAGGAGGAACTTCGTGCTGCCCCTCATGCTGCCCCCATGGCCCGGGGACGGGCAGGGCCGGCCCCAATCCTGGACGGGCAGGGCCGGCCCCATCCTTGTTCCCAAACTGGTGCCAGTGCCGCTGCCCCCGGAGGGGAATGTGGAGCCCGTTCCGTGGCTCAGGAGCAGCGGGAGCCGCCTGGCACCAGCCCCGGGGCCCGAGGGGGAGCCGGAATGCCTGGCCCGGCTGCAGCCCCTCGTGTCCCCTTTCCCGCAGCTCCCACTTCTGCTTCGGCTTCTATAAATAACTGCCCAGCTCTGGAAGCCTCCCTGGAGCCCGGGGGCCGCTTCCCTCCAGTTCAAGCTCTCCTGTGAGCACAGCCGAGGGCTCTGGGAGACCTTTGTGCCCTCAAGATGGTGCCGGGCCTGCCCTCAGCCGCCGGTGCCGGGCCTGCCCTCAGCCGCTGGTGCCACCCGGCCCTGCCAGCCCTGGTGGTGTCACTGCTGTGCCAGTGAGCGAACAGGACCTGTGACAGCAGCAGCAGCAGCAGTTGTGTCCCTGCTCTCGGAGCCGGGAGGTTTTATTTAGAACAAACACTGAGGGATCAGCACGTTGGTGAGGAGGAATCGCGCTTCTCCTGCACAGAACGCGCTTGGGGCTGCTGGCTGCAATGTCTGGTCTCGGCCAGGAGGTGCTGGGCTGTTCCCCAGCTGTGCACAGAGGAGCACAGAGCTCACACAGCAACCCCTGCCATGAAAATCGGGGAATTTCTGGTGGGGGGCCCTCGGGAGGGGCGTCCCGGTGCTTTGCTGGGCCAGGAAGGGTTAATGGGTTATAGGCAGAAAGGGGAGGGGGATGGAGGAGCTGCTTTTAAAGGTCAGAGATGGGGAGAAATTTCCTGGCACATCCGTTCTCAGCTGCTCTCTGCAGGCCTGGCCGTGCAATCCCTTTTTGGGGAATATTTCATTACCGCAAGGGTGAAATACAAACAGGGACCCCGCGTGTCCATCCACCCCAGCGTGATTCCAACAGATTCTCCAGCAAAACCTCCTCTCGGAGTCCTCCTAATTTTTCACATCGCATCCTTTGTGCTGTTCCTTACATCGCTGTTATTTATATTCACTAAATCTGATTTATTTTCTTTTTCCCCCCCAAGCGTGCCATCAATTAAATCGCCTCGACGAGATCTGATTCCCACAGCCCCGCGTCGATCCGTAATAATTACATTCTCCTCCTGTAACTCTCAAAGTTAATCCGACTCCCTCGCAGCTGTTACATCATTTTCCCAGGAATTACTGTCAACCGGCAACCCCATAATTACCGGGGTGGTTTTTTTACCCACGGAAACACCGATAGCCCGGTTCAATTACGCAATTTCTTTGCAAATTCCGTGCTCCTGCAAGGCTTAACTGCCACAGCGATCCGAGCCCTTCGCGTTGGGCTCTTTCAGACTTCTCGATGTGAATTCTGTCTGTTTTCTGACCCAGAGCATCCAAGGTTTTTTGTTTACTTCTTAGAAAAAGAAAAAGTGTTTCCTATGGCTGTAGTTCCTGGGGTTTGGGGGGTTTTTTTTCCAGCACAGAAACATTGAGTCTGCATTTACCTTTTGTTTTGTCACAAACTTCTCGTTTTTATTGTTTCCATTTCCACTCGAGGCACGGTCGGGAATCCTCGCTTTGCTTCCCTTCGGAGCGTTTCTCCTGTAACCACCCCTTTGCTTTTGCTGCCCTCGCCCACCTCCTTTTGCCCTTTGCCTCCTCGATCCCTTTTCCGTCACTCCCGGATTTTGATTGATGGCCCCATTTCAGTCAGATTTCCCCTGTTTGGTATTTTTTTTCCCCCCCGCTGCCCGTTTATTTTCCCATCTCCAGCCCCACCGGGAACTGCTCCGAGCGCAGCCTTGGAACCCTTCAACCACCGCGGCCCCGGTGATTTTTGTTAATGCTTAAACAGCCACCAGTGGCTTTATCTCGCTGCATCCTTATCTCCTCCCGTGCGAATTCCATTCGGGAAAACGCTCCGGGATGGAATTCTCGGCGGCTCCGGCCCCGTCCCCCGCCGGTGGCTCGGGAATGCCGCCCGGGTCTGCGGTTCCCGGGCTGAGTTCCCAGGGAACAGGTACCCGGCTCGCCCCTCCCAGCCCGCGGGGCGGGAGCGAGGGGCAGGATCGGGCTTTGGGCTCTGCCCACACCCACTCGAGTCCCGGCGGGCGGAAAGGAGCGGCCGGGAGCGATCCCGCAGCGATCCCACAGCGATCCCAGCATGGGGAACATCGCCTGCGTCCCGCAGGCTCCCGGCGGCTTCAGGAGCTCCTTCCGAAGGAAATCCTCGCTGAAGAAGGAGTGAGTAACCCCCTGGGGGCTCCGGGATGTGGGAGCGGGGCTGGATTTCCTGCGGGATCTCTCCCGCGGGATGCACCCGGCGGCGATTTCCTATTTCCCGGTGGTTTCGGGGGTGCCGGGCGCTGCCAGACCCCCCGGGATCAGCTCGCCCCAATTGCCCGGGATGGAATTCTCCGGCGGCAGGGAATGCCAGCCCTCGGGAGAAGCGCCGCTGGGTTGATTTCTATTTGGGTAATGAAGCTGCCCCCAGCGGGACGGGGTGCGGAACGCCCGATATTCCCTGCTTCCACTCGCGTTTTTATCCAGAGCCGTTGTGAGAAAACAACATTCCCACTCCTCGGGCTTTAGGGAAAAAGCCCCAAATCCCAGCACTCCGCCTGGGTCGGTGTTTGTGAAACCCCCAAGGAGGAGCAGCGGAAAATATCCGTGAAATCTTTGGGGGATTTATTTGGGTGTGGGGCTGGCCAGGGCAGCGCTCGGGTACCGTGGCCATGGGGGGCTGTCCCAAAATAGAGCTCTCCAGGGAATGCACTGCAGGCTTCCCACTGCTCCCATCAGCAGCCAGAGCACTCCAGGCTGGAAAAGAGCTCTGGGAGGAACCAGGTGATTCCTCATGAACCTGCCAGCGCTGTCTGCCTTGGGTTCGGTGTCTGGGCTGTGCCAAAAACCCCCCAAACTCTGCTGGGCTGAGGGATTTCTGATTGAAAGGAGACACTGAACTGTCCCCGTGGTGTCCTGTGCTGCCAGAAATCAGGGGCAAACCTGTGGGAGCCTGAGGGGTCACTGTGGGGTGAAAGAGAGGGGATCCCATGGGGAGTTTGGGGTGAAAGAGAGGGGATTCCTTGGGGAGTTTGGGGTGAAAGAGAGGGGATCCCATGGGGAGTTTGGGGTGAAAGAGAGGGGATTCCTTGGGGAGTTTGGAGTGAAAGAGAGGGGATCCCGTGGGGAGTTTGGGGTGAAAGAGAGGGGATCCCTTGGGGAGTTTGGGCCCTGTGGTGGAGCAGCCAAGCCCCAGAGCTCCTCCAGTCCCCCCGACTCCCAGCTTCCCACGCTCGTGGGGATTCATCCTGGTTTTCTGCTGCAATCTGAGGAGGGAGCTGCTGGGAAGTCCCAGCAAAGCAGTCCCAGCGCTTCCCAACAGCACCAGTGGCTGCCTGGTACTGGTGTGCACACAGGGAGAAACTGGGAGAGGGAGGAAAGGGAGAGGGAGGCCACGAAGGCAGAAATTAAGTCCATCTGTGGGTATCTGCCGTGTCCTGTGTGGATCCATCCCTGCTCCAGGGGCTCCGCAGGAGCTGCCAGGGCTGGGTTTGGTCTTTGTGCTCTGCCAGGGAGCATCCGGGCCCTGTGCTGGTTTGGGGGCACAGAGGAGCTGTGCAAGGAGCTGTAGGAAAGCAAAGGAGCCCCAAAGAGAGCAGCACAAGTCCTGCTCCAGCTCTCCCAGGCTTTGTCAGCCCCCGGCTGGCTGGGATGATTCGAAAGCCCGTGACAAATTGCCTGCTCGGTGTCCTGGCTTCCTCATTTCTGGGCAGGATTCACCGTGCCTCAGCCCAGCCAGGGTCTGGCTTTTCACATTTGTGTTTTGTGGGGTTTTTTTCCTCCTTCCCTCTGCAGGCAAAATGGCAAGAAAAAGCTGCCCAGCTTTTTTGGGATGGACGGAGGGCAGGAGAGAGACACGACCACGGACAAAATCCTGCAGTACATCCCAGTCAAGGCAAGTGCCGACACCTCCACCCCCTCCCCACCGCTCCAGGGGTTTATTCCCACCCACCCCAAGCTCAGCACTCAGGAGGGACGCTGGCTTCAGCTCTGGGGTGGCAGCAGCTCTGTCCCCAAGGAGATGCAGCCCAGGAAGGGATGAGCCCCTCCCGCCTGAGTTACCTGCCCAGGGTCCCCGTGCAGGCCTGGAGGGGACCTGGATGAGCCAGGAGCTGGGATGGGGTGAGGGTGCGGTGCCGGGAGCCGCTCAGGGGACGTGGGGACATCTCCCCCCACCTTTGCTCTGGCTTCTTCCTTTTCTGGGTCGCCTGCGAGGGAAGGGAAAACCCGAGCGAGCTTTGGCAGGTGGGGTGATTCATTCCCACGCCGGAATGAGACGGAGCAGGAGCGGATTAGCAAGGAGCCTGGGAAGGGAATCAGGAAGGGCAGGGCAGCCCCAGGCACGGCCCAGCCTTGTGGCCGTGTGGCCCCGTTCCCAGCGCTGCTCCAGGAGAGCAGAGGGGAACCAGGAGCCCCCCAAGGGTTTGGGGGGTCCCACTGGGTGGGCCAGGGGCGTGGGGGGAAGTTGGGGAGTGTTTGGGCCGTGCTGGGTGTTCATCGATGCATGTGGGGAAGGGGAAACTGAGGCACGGCCTCAGCGCCAGGCAGAGGGAATTCCAGGGAAGGCTTCCTGCGGGAATCAGCCGGATCAGGAGGGGTCAGGCAGCAAAAAGCAGGTCCCAGAGGGATCCTGAATGCCTCCCTGGGGGAGCGGGGCAAGGGGTCAGTGTTAGAGGATCCTGCAGAAGGAATCCTGGAAGAGGTCCCTGGGAGATGGTTCATTGGGGAGCACCAGGGAGCGTGGGATCTCCCCAGGGAGGGAAGGAAGGAGGGTGGAGCAGGTTTTTAGCCTGGGGCAGAGGGGATGCAAACTCCCGGCCCAGCCGCAAGCTCCCTGTGTGGCCCGCAGGAAGCCTCGGCTTTGCCCCGTTCCCTCCTCGGGGTTTTGGGGAGCAGCTGCAGCTGCAGGGCTGGGTCAGAGCGGAGCTCCCAGCTCTGGGCTCTGCTGAGACCCCGCGGGAGATGGCATCACCNCGCAGGGCCGGGTCAGAGCGGAGCTCCCAGCTCTGGGCTCTGCTGTGACCCCGCGGGAGATGGCATCACCCATCCTCTGCCCACGACAGGCCATGTGGGACCCGTCTGGGTGACATCCCTGCATCCCATGGCACCCCCAGGCAGCGCCTTTCACCCCTGCCCCGATTCCCACAGCTCCCGGTGAGAGCCAGGGGGAGGAGGATGTGCCCCAAGAGCCGCTCATCTGCTGCTTTTCCCATGAAGCAGCAGCTGCGGGAGCCCCGGGGCAGCGGCGCTGCGAGCTGAGCCCTTCCCGCTGCCGCTGCTGCTGCTGATTCACTCGGGGGCTGCGGGGCTGAGCAGTTCATGAGTAACTCGTTCTACCTGTAGGATGGGGCCTGCGGGGGGGAGAGAACATGTCAGGGCACCTGCACCCCGCCAAGGCCCGGGAGGAGCCGGGCTCCCGAGGATCCGCGGTGCCTGGAAGGCAGCGGGACCGCTGGGATAACGGGAATGGGCCGGGATGGGGCTGCGGGAGGGTGCAGAGCCCGGGCTGGGGAGAATTCCTGAGGGAGGGAAAATGCCAGGCCCCTTCAGCTCCGGCTGAGGTTTGGGGGGGTGCCTGCAGCTGGAAGGGCAGCAGATTTCAGGGATGCGATCCCGTTTTTCCATGGCCTTGGAGCTGCCCCCGTGCTCAGCCATCACATCCACCCGTCCCAGTCTCACCGCCGCCCCTCCCGAGCTCGTTGGGGAGAGGGAATTATTCCATTTATTTCTTGCTCTCCCTCTCCCTGCTGCCCGCGGGAGGATCCCTCTGGAAGCTCTTTCCCAGCGCTGCTGCTGCTGCAGCATTCCCGGCTCCCAGCTCCCTTTTTCCTCTCTGGGAAATTCGGCTGCCACGTCCCAGGCAGCAGCGCTGCCCCGGCAGCTGGTGGCTGCTGCTGTTCCTTATCTCCGTGCCCACAATTTTATTACTTCACCCTCTCCCCACTCCCAGGTGCTGCCGGTGCCTTATCCGAGCCGTGTTTTGTTATTGCTGCACCCGTGACCAGCTGCTCTTTGCTCGGGATTGGTGGCACCAATACCATTTTCCCCACGCCGAGCTGCCCCACTGAGACCTTTCCCGGGCGTGCTCCCTAAATTCCGTTCCGTAGCTCTGGGAAACAGGAGGGAGCAGGAAGGGGTTAACTCGTGTCCTAAAAAGAGTCACCAAAATGCAGCGAGGCCCTGGAAAGGAGCCCTGAGCTCTGCAGGTGAAAGGGTCCCAACAGCTCCTGTTCCCGCTCCTCTGGCTCCATTCCCGGCTCCATTCCCGGTTCCCCAGCTCCATTCCCAGCTCCATTCCCAGTTCCCCGGCTCCATTCCCAGCTCCATTCCCAGCTCCATTCCCAGTTCCCCAGCTCCATTCCCAGCTCCATTCCCAGTTCCCCAGCTCCATTCCCGGCCCCATTCCCAGCTCCATTCCCAGCTCCATTCCCAGTTCCCCAGCTCCATTCCCGGCCCCACTCCTGCCTCCCCGGGATGTCTAGAGCTGGATGTCTGACCCCGTGCCAGAGGGCTGAGTCACGGAGGGGCCCCTCGGGACAGAGCTGGGGGTCTCTGCTGGTCCCCCATCCATCACGGGCACACGCAGCTGTCCCCTGGCACAGCGCAGGAACGGGATCGGGAACGGGCACACGCTGGGAATGGTGGGGGCGTGCTGGGAGTGTCACCAACCGCTGCGAACCTCCCCTCTCCCACCCAGCTTTGGCTCGGGAATGAATTCCCGGGGTCTGGATGTGCCCGACAAAGCTCAGGTTTAAGGCTGTGCAAGTGGGGCGAGGGAATTGGTGGCTGGGGTACGGCCCTTCCCTTCTCCCCGAGGGATAAAGGTGTTCTTCCCAGAAAAACTGCAGGAAGAGCTTTTCCCCCAGGCGGTGAGGGGAGGGGAGGGGTGTGAGGCCAAGCACAGAAGGGAGAATTTCCACAGAACTGGGAAATGGGGGAAGCCCCCGGCCCCGAGTGCTGTCTGCTCTCCTCTCCTCAGCCCCGGCTCTCCCGCAGTGCCTGCTGTGTTCCTGCAGCTTTCCCAGGCTTCTCGCAGGGACAAAAAGCTGCCTCGCAGCTGCTTTTGTGGCTGCGGGGCTCTGAGGAACCCAGAGGAACCCGGAGGAACCCGAGCAGGGATCCGAGATGGGAGAGCTGAGGAACCCGGGCAGAATCGGGGCAGAGGAACCCGAGCAGGGATCCGAGATGGGAGAGCTGAGGAACCCGGGCGGAACCGGGGCAGAGGAGCCCTCTCCACTCAGCCCGGCGGGAGGCACCCTCAGGGAGCACTGGGATGCTCCGGCTGTGGAGCTGGGACACCCCAAAAGCACAATGTGCCTCTGCCCCTGCTCTTTCCCAGCCCAGGGACTCCGTCTTTAGCTCGGGATCTCCTCACAGGCTCCCTCCTGGCCGTAACTGAGCCCCAGCCCCACGTTGGCAAGGAGACCCAACAACAAACAGCCCCCGCCGGGCACCTGCCCGGGGCCCTTTCCGAGGAATCCCTGCTGGGAAGATGTTCTGGGAATGCCTCTCCCACCGGCCCTGAGCTGTTTTTCCCTGTGTCCCCTGCACAGATCATTCCGAACCAGGAAAACCAGAAGGAAAACTTGGACCAGAGGTTGCCCAGCCTGTTCAAGAAGGGCCGAAGGAAAACGATCGTCAGGAACTTGGGCAAAATGATTTATTACTCCAAGGTCAAGTTCAAGTTCCAGCACTGCCAGGTAAACCTGGGGCACCTCTTTGTGGGGGTTCCCCTGCCCGGGGACGGCGTGACCCTGCAGGACTGGGAAGGGGAGGGGTGATACTGGGAAATGGGACTGGTGGAGAATTCCCTGCCCGCCTGCTCCCATCCCTGTGGGCACCTGGGCAGCACTTCCACCAGCAGAGATGTGGCCCGTGGGGAAGGTTTTCCGTGCAGGGATCAGCCTGGGATGAAGAGGGAGGCTGGGAGGTGTCCTGAGATAACCCCAAAGGTGTCCCACGATAACCCCAAAGGTGTCCCTTCTGCAGGAGGTCAACGACTGCTTCCTGGAGCTGTTCCAGTCCTACCTGTACTTCCAGTCTGCCGGCCCCAATGGTCTCACCTACCAGGTAGGGCATCACCTGGACCTGCTGGGCTTTGGCCACTGTGGCCACAACTCCGGGAGATGTCCCCAAGTCCCTTCCCAGGAATGCCAAACCCCAAAAGGGTGGGTTTTATTCCCCAAGGCCTGTCCCCAGAGCAGCCCAGGGTCACCTGAGCAGAGATCGAGGACCCCAGGGACAGGCAGGAGCAGGTGGGAGGTGACCCAGAGCCACCTTTGTGCCGAGCACGGGGAGCTGAGCCTTGGGAAGCCCAAAATCCCCCTGGCCTTGGTGCCCGTGGGGGTTCTGGGCCAAGGGGGAGTTCTCCACCTGCAGGTTGGGCTTTTCCAGCATTAATTATTCTGTGGGAGAAGGTGGGAGGAGAAGCCTGAGCCTCGGGGAGCTCTGCTGGCTAACCACTCGTGGATCTTTCACCCTGGCGGTGCTGGGGAGCCACAAATGGTGAATGGAGGGGCCGTTCTGCACTGCAGCCAAACAGCCACGGCTGTGCAGCAGCAATCCCTGACCGCTCTCTTCCTCCCCACGAGTGGGGAGCTGAAGCTGAGCATGTTTGGGAGATGATTACAAAATCAGTTCCTCTCAGAAATGATTGATTGGCCTTCGGGTGACTCGAGGCCGATGTAAAACATCGGTAAAACCTCTCCAGTTGTCCCCCCCGAGGCAGCCTTCAACTGCAAATCCCCACGTCAGGGGACAAACAACATCCCAAACTCTCCCGACTGCTTTGGAAACAGCTCCTGAGTTTATTAATTGTGCAGGAATTAACGAGGAATTAATGTGCCCCGAGGCATTAGAGCCATTAGCATCTTTTATGGAGCTTGCTCAGAGAGCCCAGAGCAGGGAGGACGGAGCTGTCACCTGCTCCTGGGCCTTGTCAGGGTGGGAATCTGAACATCCAGGCTCTGGGAACTGGACAGCTCAATCTTCCTTTGGGGTCAGCCCCATTTCCTGGCTTTCTCCTGTCAAACCACCCTTGTTTTGCTGAGGTTTCTCTTAAAAGAGAAAAAAATGTGGAATACAAAGGTATTGCAGAGCCCAGGGATGCTGAACCTGCTTCCCCAGGGGAGCCTGCTGGCTCCAAACCCCAAATATTCCCTGAGCCGCAGCCCCCTGGGGGTGCGGGGTCACGTGGCTGAGGGCACCGCCCGCAGAGCCGGACCCCAAATAACCCCTGCCCTCCCTCCCCAGGGGCTGCTGCCTCTGAAGGAGCTGCAGGTGCGCGAGCTGGGGGCTGGGCAGAGCCCCGGGCAGCAGGACCACGCTCTGCACATCTCAGGTGAGTGCCTGGGGGCTGCTGGGCTCAGGGGGCTTGGGAGAGGGGAGTTGAGATGGGGCTGCTCCCTGTCCCAGCCCAGGGAGCACCCACAGCGGGCAGAGAGGCTGCAGGGGGCTCAACTCCGCTGTTCTCCTGGAATTTACATCTTTCCAGAATGCCCAGGGCTGCCACAGGGAAGGGCAGGGGAAGGATGGGCCTGGGGACACGTGGGGACACGTGGGGACACGTGGGGACAGCTCCCACCTCTGCCCCGTTATTTGAGGAAGGGATGGAGTAGAATTCCTTCTCCCTGGGGGCTCATTTGTGTCCCAGGCCCCCCGGCCGTGCCCCTGGTGTCCTCCCCCAGAGGACAAAGCATCCCATGAACGATGAAAAGGCCGTGGCACCAACGCCCCGCTCGTTTTTAGCACGGCTGAGTTGTGCCGAGCCGGGCAGGGCTCTCCAAACCTTTCCGGGATTCTGGAAAACGAGGGGAAAACTTCCAGGGGTGTCGGTGCCGGGCTGGGGGACTCGTTTTGCTTTAAGACACTCAGGAGAGTGGCTGGGTGGGAAATGGCCTCAGGCTTTGGGGGGTTCTGCGTTTCTGTGTTTGGGAATCCCAGGGAATCCCAGGGGCAGGAAGCACCGGGATGTTTGGGATTGCCGGGAGATGCCGGAACAGTTTTCTTTCCCTGCTGGAGGCGAAGGAATCGAGGCACACGGAGGGGCCAGGAGCCCTTCCCGTGTCCCCACACAGGGTCAGGGTGGAAATGCCTCGTCTCATGACTCTGAGGCACTGCCAGCGCTTCCCCATTGCCGCGCCGCGGCCGGGGCTGGCTCGGCTCGCTCGGGATCCCTGGAAATGGGGATGGGGAAGGACTCAGAGCCCGAATCCCCCCCATGCCTCCCCTCCGAGGGGTTGGGGTGGGAACAAACTGCTCCTGCCCCGGGAAGGGAAGGGGCTCTCCTGCTTCCAGGAGGGAGCAAGGACAGGGCAGAGGGAAGGAGAGGCAGGGCTGCCCCTCGGCATGACCGGGGCACGGGACGTGGCCCTGGGGCCCGGGGCAATGGCAGGGGCTGAACGTGCGGCTCACCCTTCTCACAGCCAGCCCCAGGCGTGTCCCGGCAGTTTCTTTCCTCATTTTCTCTTCCTTCTGGGCCCAGTTTGGATGTGGCAATGGGTGATGCCCTCGGGACGTGCCTGGGGGGGTGGCAGTGCCACCCGAGGGTCACGCTGAGGGTTGTGCCCCCGGCAGCAGGATTTCTGCTGGGTTTAATTTGTGTTTATCCTTCGTGTGAGGAGCTGGGTGCCCAGGGAAGCACCTGGAGCTGCCAGAAGGCCCAGGGAGCAGCATCACACCCCCCTGGCTGCTCTGCCGTCGCTGTGTCCTCATTAAAAGATGGGGAAACCGAGGGGAAGGGGAGGCAGGAGAACTCCGGAGCCACGGACACGTGGATGCCCAGAAAACGCTCGACACCAAATTGCTGTCACGGGTTTGGAGGCACTCAGGGAGCCTCTGGCCCAGCTCCCCACCTCAGCTTTGTTTACCGTGCATTTCCTGAAAGACAGACGCGCCTCAAAGGCCGCCTGAAACGTTGTTTATAAATAATGCAGGAATTAGGGCACCAACGGCACGGCAGGAGGGCAAAGTCCCGCGTTCATCCGGGCTTATCTGCCCACTGCCAAGTCCCACAGAGGCAGATCCTCCTGAGCCCGCAGCCAGCGGGGTTTAATGTGAGCCGAGTGGTAAATTATTAATCACAACATCCACTCTGCATCCTGCCGGCGATGGTTATTGCCCCGGCCGGGCCGTGCGGGGAGCGAGTGGCAGAGGGTGCTGGAGACTCGTGCTCTGAAACGCTCAAAGCAACAAGCTGCAGGGCTGTCCCTCCCTCCGAGGGGATGTGGAAGGAGTGTGCAGCCACCCTGGGCTCGGCTGGCACGGATTAGGTCCGGCCCAGGCAATCAATAAATGAACTGTGTCAGAAAGCCACCGGTGTTCTACATACGGAGAGCCAAACTGGGAGACAGGGCAGGGCTTTCTGCCGGGGGAGCAGCACCCTGGGACAGTCCCTGCCCGCAGAGAGGCTCCCCACAAACTGCTGGGTGGGGTTTGAAAGTTGAGATCTGGCTGTGGAGATCGGGCTCGGCTTTTGGGCTGACTTTGGGGTTTGTCCTTGGGGTGAAAGAGTGTCTGGTGGTCAGGGCTCGGTGTGCCTGAGGAGGGGCTGGAGCAGTGGGAGAAGGCTGGCGTGACAAAAGGGTGGCAGGGAGGGCTGCAGGGGGGTGGCAGCAGGGCAGGGGTGTCCCCGGCACGCCGGGCTGGGTGGGCAGAGCCGGACGCCGCGCTCCCTGCCCGGATCTCTCCTCTCATCCCGTGCCTGCCGTGCCCAGGGCCTCTGCTGAACCCCCTGGTCGTGTTCTGCCCCTCCGAGGCGGAGCTGAAGCAGTGGCTGTACCACCTGGAGAAGCAGATCCAGCTCTGCGGAGGGAGCCTGCCCCTGCCCCTGCTGTCCCAGGTGGGTGTCCCGCGGCCCCGTGCCACCGCCGGCTCCCAGCTGGGACACGGGGGTGGATTCCCTTTGGAGCTCGCCTTTGGGGGGCTTTCCCGGGAAAAAAGGGTGCAAAAAGAGCTCGCAAAAGGGGTCTGAGAGCCACTGGCAGGGGGGATGTGCTGGAAGGAAGAGCTGCCACCCACGGGTGGGTGCCACCAGCAGCACAACCTCTGCGGGGTCAGAGCTTGGGCCTGGCTCAGAGAGGCTCTCACGCTTTTGGGCGCTTGTGCAACTGCCCAGAGATTGCAAAACCTCCGGAGGAGGAGGCTGAAGCCCAGAAAACGGGCCCAGATTCAAGAGATTGTCTCTCCCAGCCTCCGAGGGTGTTTTAATTCCCTCCCTGCCTCTGTCTCCCACTTGTCAAACAGAAATATCCCCCTCGGAAAGGCAATTCCAGGCAGTGCTTGGAATGGTTCTCCATTCCCAGCTGGAAAACTGCCTCCTGGCCAGATTTATTTATTCCTTCCCGCTCCTGCCACACCAAAAAAGTGTCCCTGGGATGGCCGTGGCCTGGCCGTGCGTGCCTGTGGTCAGTGTGTGTGTGTCCCTAGAGCGGCTGGAGGCAGAGCCCCGGGGCCAAGGAGGAGCTGCGCTGGTCCGTGCAGAACCTGCCCGTGCAGGACTGGAGAGGGACCGAGCGGGAATCCCTGGGAGAAATCCTCTGTGTCTCCAAAGTGAAGCTCCAGCACCTGCCCTTCCAGGTAGGACACGGCGCCGGGGAGGGATGGAGGGGTGGAGGGGTGGAGGGATGGAGGGGTGGATGGATCCATGGATGGAGGGATGGATCCATGGATGGATGGAGGGATGGATCCATGGATGGATGGAGGGATGGATGGAGGGATGGATCCATGGATGGAGTCACCGGTGCAGGCTCCTGCCTCCCTGCTGCCACCAATCCAGCAGCTCCCAAGGGGGGTTTTACCCACCTGGAAAGGGAAGGAGGTTTCCTACTGCTCTTCCCAAAGCCACCTCCCAGTGCTGCTTCTTCCCAAAGCACGTCCCAGCACAGGGAAGCAGCTCAGCCGTCCCCAGAGCCCCTGCCCCAGGCTGCTGTCAGAAGGACAAAGCCAAGGGCTCTCCAGCTCCGAGCCCTGGCTGTTCCCAGGGATCCAATCTCTTTTGGTCTGCTTCCCAAGGAGCAGCACGACCGGCTCCTGGTGCTCTACCCCTCCACGCTGGTGATCGTGTCCAAGGAGCCCAACGGCCTCTGCTTCAAGGTGAGTTCCTTTCGGAGCACCCCGCTGCTCTCTCCCCTCCACCCGAGCTCCCCGTGCTCCCGCTGCCGCCTCCCGTGCCAGCTGGCAGGAGCGGGCACAGGGATGGTGCAAGATCCCTTCCCATGAGAAACACCTCGGCCTCCTCCGGCAGCCCAGGGGGAAGGAGCTGCCTGCCAGGGGAGCCGCGTCTCTGGGAGGAGGAGGAGGAGGAGGAGGAGGAGGAGGAGGGAGGCTGTGCTGGCAGCGAGCCCGGCCCTCCTGCTCCAGACAGGAGCTGGCACGGCCCCAGAGTGCCCCTGAGGGGGCTTTGCTGCCCAGGCTCTGTGCCAGGGGACCCCTCGGGAGCCGGGAGCAGCCTGGCAGCGCAGCTGGTGCTGTGGGGAAGGGCACGGGCAGGGACGGGAGGGGAGAGGAGGGGAGGCTGTTGCTGGGGCTGCGTTGGCAGCATTCAGGGACAGGGAACATCCCAAGGGGTGCCAGAGCAGCTCTCTGGGCTCTCTGTCTGTGGGAGCAGAAGGGACAGTGGGGACAGAGAGCATCCCAAGGGGTGCCAGAGCAGCTCTCTGGGGTCTCTGTCTGTGGGAGCAGTGCTGCAGCCTCAGCACGGGCATGCAGTGGCCCTGAGCAGTCAGAATGGCCTTAAAATCCACCAGTGCCATCCCCGGTGGCACTCGGGGACGTGTGCTGGTTGATGGTTGGGCTCGGCGATGCTGGAGGGCCTCTCTGCCCTTCCCTTTGCCGCGATTCCGCCATCCCGAGCATCGTTTGATGGCTCATGAAGAGCCCCGTGCTCGCTGCTCCTCCCGTGCCGGAACAAATGTGCCAGAAGGAGCAGTGACCTGTCTGTGACCCCGGAGCTGCTGCTCTGCCGCATCCCTGAGTCACGGAGCCGGCAGCCTGGCACCCACAGCCCCGCCGAGCTGGGCACGGAGGGCTGAGCAATGCCCCGGCAGCCCGCCGGGCTCCTGCAGGATGCTTTTAACTCCAGGGGTGGTTATCCCTGCGAAGAGCGGCTCCCGGGAGGTTCCTTGGCGGGCAGAGCTCTGTCCCCATCCCGGAGCGGCGCTGGAAGGCGTTTTCCAGCAGCTGGGAACACACCTCGGGCACGGCGCGGTTTCGGGAACGCTTCGTTTGCGGCTCCTGGGAATGGGGCACCGCGCGAGGGGGGCCTGGGCTGGGCTCTCCCATGAGCTCATCATCTCTTTTGAAACCCTAAACCTGCCCCGTGCGAAGTTCCCTTCCCAGGCGATGTTCCCTTCCCAGGCGATGTTCCCTTCCCAGGCGATGTTCCCTTCCCACGGTGCCGGAGCCGCGGTCCCGGGGCTGATTCACCAGCCTGTGACACCGCACCGGGAACCGGCTTTTCCACAGGCGTGTCCGGGCACGGGAGCCTCCTCCCGGGGCTGCTGCGAGTGCACCTCCCCTCCCTTCCCCTCCCTTCCCTTCCCTTCTCTTCTCTTCCCTTGCCCGGCCCCTTTGTTCTGCAGCTTCACAGCGACCACAGCGGCTGCCCCTGCCAGGAGTGTGGGGCTGGGATGGGGCTCACCCCAATCCTCCGGTGGGAAAAGGCCCTGGGCAAGGTGGAAACCAGCGAGGGGGAGCTGCTGGGGTGGGGGCTGGAGTTATCTGTGGGATGCTGCGGGACTTTATCCAGAGGGTGTCTCGGCACCCTCGGGGATTGTTGTGAAGGGGAGGATGGAGCACCGGCCCTACGCAGTTATCCTGGGGGCAGGAATCGCGCTGGGATGGGCAGGAGGCGGCAGGAATCCTGCTGGGATGGGCAGGAGGCAGCACTCCTGAAGGCTCCTAAAGCCTAAAAACCCCTGCACTCCTAAAAGTTCCTAAAGCCTCAAAAACCCTGCATTCCTGAAGGTTCCTAAAGCCTAAAAACCCTGCACTCCAAAAGGTTCCTAAAGCTTCAAAAACCCTGCATTCCTAAAGCCTAAAAACCCTGCACTCCTGAAGGTTCCTAAAGCCTAAACCTCTGCATTCCTGAAGGCTCCTAAAGCCTAAAAACCCTGCACTCCTAAAGCCTAAAAACCCTGCACTCCTGAAGGCTCCCAAAGCCCTTTGGCTCCCCTGGCTCCCTGTGGGAGCAGAGTTTCACCGCACCCCAGAGCAGGGCACAGCTGCCCACGGTGCCCCCGTGCCCCGTGGCACGGACAGGAGCCCCGTTGGGCTCCGTGACCCCAGTGCCGCCCCTCTCTCCGCAGGGAGAGCTCCCACTCAACGCCATCCAGGTGCTTTTTGAGGAGAACGACAAAACCTCCTTTTTAATCGAAGGTGGGTGCCCGGCACAGCCACGGGGGGCACAGGGGGGGCACAGGGTTGGAGCTGGCACTGTCCCCGTCCTCGGAGCACACCGAGGGCAGAGAGACACCCCCGGATCCCAGGGAATGCGGGGTGGGATGGAGCAGGGGGGTGCCCGGGGGGTTCTGAGGGACCCAGCCCAGCATCAGCAGTGGGTTTGGGGGCGGGGGGTGTTTTCCAGGCCGCCTCATCAACTCCATCCGGGTGACCTGTCCCAGCTACCAGGACTACCAGGAGTGGCTCTACTGCCTCAAAACCGCCCAGTTCCGAAACGCCGACTCCTCCCTCTCGGGGTCCGAGAGCTTCTCGGGGTCCAAGCTGCCACAACCCAGCCAGGTAAGGGGTGCTGCAGCTTTGGGTGGGAATCCACGGCTGTCCCATCCATGTGGCACTCCCATGGCACTCCCGTGGCACAGCAGGCGCTGCTCGAAGCTGCCAGCAAGCTGCTGGTCCCTGGAAATTCTTTAAAGCCCTACAGGACATTATATAGGCAAATAGGACATTGAATTCCTTCAAAAGCAGAGGCTGGGCACGGCCTGGGGCAGGGTTGGGCAGTGAGGCGCTGGCACAAGGACAGTGATGGGGTTCTGGACTCGGTGATCTGCGTGGGTCCCTTCCAAGGTGGAATATTCTGTGATTCCTGCAAGGAATGGGAGACCCACGCTGCCGGCTGGGATGGGGCTGAGTGCCCGGCAGCCTTCTCCTGCTGTGCACCCCCTCATTCCCCTCGGTCACCCCACACTCAGCCTCGTAAACAGCACATCCCACACCCCGGGCACTGCTGGCCATGGGGACACGGCGCAGAGCCCAGGGACATGAGGGCTGGGGGGGCTGGGCCCCCATTTCAGGGCTGGGCAGGGCTGTGCCCCCATTTCAGGATGTTCTTGTCCCCACGCAGTTCCCCAGCAGTGGGAGAGGGTCCCTCAGCTCCGACGGCCGGACGAACTCCTGGGCGTCCGGAGGGAGAGTGACCGCCCTGACCCAGCCCAGCGGCTCCCTGCCCGACGGACACCCCTTCCTGCTGCTGCCCGAGGAGCCCCCCCTCTCCCCTGGCTACTCCCAGCCTCTCCACGTGAGTGAAGAACCCCCAAAAAAGCCTGGGATGCCCGTGGGGATCCCCCCGGGGTGGGGCTGGAGCTGCCTTTGAGCAGAGGGGGCTGTCCGGGGGCTGGGCAGTGTTTGCTGGGGGGGGTTGGAGCAAATCCCTGCCCGGAGCCTGGGCTGGTCCTGGCTCAGCTTGGTCAGTGCTGATCAGGGGAAAGGCTGCTGAAGGATCCCAGCCCAGCCCAGTCCCAGTCCCAGTTCCATTCCCATCCCAGTCCCAGTTCCAGTCCTATCCCAGTCCTCTGCCCTGCACAGAGGCTGTTGGGGATTACAAAAGATTACAAAAGGGCAAACAGGAGGTTCAGAGGCTGGGAAACCCCAGAATAAAAGCTGTGGGTGGGTGGAGGTGATGGCCAGGCAGGATTTTGCTCCCCAGGGATGTCAGAGCACGCGGGGCAGGGCCCGGTGCAGCCCCAGGGCGATTCCCGAGCCCGGAGCGGTGTCCGTGCGTGTTCCCATCCCGAGAAGAGCCAGCCCCGGGGTCTGTCCTCTCATTGCAGTGCCTGGCACAGCCCAGCTGGCCCAGCACGGCGCTGCCCACGCAGGACCTGCGCCGGGGCAACAGCGCCAGGAAATCCAAGGGCAAGAGCAGCGGGCAGCAGCTGCCGGGGCAGGACCCGGAGAGGGGCGTCTGCGGCCTCATCGCCGAGAACGCCAGCGGGGAGCTGCAGTCGCCGGTGTACCACGAGCCCTACGCGGCACACGGCTCCCAGCAGCACCCCCCGGCACGCCTGGAGCTGGGCAGGGTGAGGGGAGGGATGTGGCGTGGGGATGGGATGGGATGGGGATGGGGATGGATGTGGGACGAGGATGGATGTGGGATGGATGAGGGATGAGGATGGGATGG
>VZTA01018359.1:49459-72999 GCA_013398855.1 Mohoua ochrocephala
GAGATGCCCACGCTCCGGCCAGCGCAGGGCGGTGTCACCGGTCACCCCACGTGGGGCAGGGCTGCCCGTGCCAGCCGCTGGCTCGCTGCCCGGCCCGGCCGTGCTGCAGGGACAGTCCCGTCCCGAGGCGTCCCCTTGCTCAATGTCACTGAGGCACTGCTCCTCGGCCGTGGCCAGCGAGGCCGGCGCCAGGCTGCACTCCTCGGAAGCCTGGAAGAACTCAGCCCATTCCCGGTCGTTCAGCTGGATGCTGTACTCGAAGTTATCCATGCCTGCAGCGGGGGAGCGGGGAGAGGTCAGGGACCAGGGGGGTGGCACCGGTGTGGGCACACGGAGGAGAGGTGTGTGCCCCCAGCCCTTCCTCCATCCTCACTCATCCTCACTCATCCTCACTCATTCCCGCTCGTTTCCAGCTGAAACCCAGCTGGAAATTCCAGCCCCTGGCAGCCTCAGCAGGATGAGGATGGCTGTGCTGGACCGTGACCCTGCCAGCAGTGAGAGGGGACACTGCCACCCCCTCCCCGGGTCCCTGCTGCCTCTGCTCCCCAGCACGGCTGCACCGAGGCTTTGGGATTCTCTCTGCAGCTGCAGAGAACATTTGGGATTCTCCCCACAGCTGCAGAGAAGGTTTGGGATTCTCCCTGCAGCTGCACAGGGGCTTTGGGATTCTCCCCACAGCTGCAGAGAACATTTGGGATTCTCCCCTCAGCTGCACAGGGGCTTTGGGGTTCTCTGCAGAGCTGCACAGAGGGTTTGGAGTTCTCTCCACAGCAGCATCCCACCTCACACCCCCCCTCTCCCACTCCTTTTGCCACTTTAAAAGCTGGGGTCGATGCTCCTGAGCGTTCCTGCCGTGGCCTCCCGAGCTCAGCGCAAACAGGACATTCCAGCAAAGCCATGGAAGCAGCCCCGTCCTTCCCGCGGCCCTGGGGAGGGAGGTGCAGCACAGCCCCGGGGGGAGCCGGCAGCGGGAGCAGCGGGGAGGTGCCAAAGCCCATCCTACCTGTCCCCCAGCCCCAGGCGGGGACGGAGCCATTCGAGGAGCCACGCAGGAGAACCCTCCCGGCACAACATGATGCCGTACCCTCGGCGGGGGCAGGGAGCCCGGCTCCAGCTCAGATCCATTCAGGGGCTAAAAATAGATCCCACCTCCCTCCCTCCCTCCCCGGTGTCACTTGAGATCCCGGTGCCACAGCCCGCAGAGGGCAGGCCCATATATAGAACTAGTGGGGGGCATGCCAGGGTGCCAGGGTGCCACGGCTGGGGGCACTGGGACCACTCCCGGTGCCCACTGCCCCCCTCTGGGGTCGCTCCATGGGGTGGCCAGCGGGGAAAGGGGACAGGCCACGGAGCTGCCAGCCTTTGGCACACCTGGGTGGCAGCGACGGTTCCTTTTCCCACAGAGCCACTTGGCCTTAGTCACCTTCTCCAGGGTGACACAGAATCACCTCAGGGGCAGGGTTCACCTATTTAGGGCACTCCCAGGGCATTTATTGCCAGCCTGCTGCACGGTGACATCAGGAGATCACAGGCAGCATCACGGTCTTGTGACAAACCTCGCAGGGCGTGTGGCACACGTCCCACGTCACCCCGTGCCACCTGGGCCACGTGCTGCGGGGAGCCTCGGGTTGCAGGCTCGGGGGGAGCCTGGCACCGTGGCCAAGGCTGGCCTGGCAGGTCACGAAGCCGAGCCAGAAATAGCTCTCAGCTCCCACGAGCCTTCCTCCCACCTTCCTCCCACCTTCCTCCCCCCACACACCCTCCCCGTCCCAGGGCCAGAAATAGCAGCCCTGAAGGAGCTGCCTGCAGGGGAGAGTGACCCCTGCCCAGCCCCAGGCCCTGCTGCCCCCCAACACTGCCCCGAGCCATCCCCTCGGCCACCAGGACACCCCGGCTGGGCACGGCCACGGCCCCGGGAGCTGAGAGAGACCCACGCGCTTCGCATCCCCCTTGGGGGGGTCCCACAAGCTCTGCACCCCCCTCGAGGGTCCTCCCCAGGGCCAGGCGCTGGCCAAGCCCCCCTGCCCACTCCAGGGAGCCGGGGACAGCTCCTGGCTCTGTCCCCGCAGGCAGGGGACAGCAGGGCTGCGTGTCCCGCGGGATGGAAGCTCCCCGTCGTGGCTGCTGTCCCGCACTGCACGGCGAGCAGAGAGCCAGGACAGCCCAGCCCGGCCCAGCCCAGCAGCAGCTGGAGGAAACATCGCCCAGGCCACGCTCCCCTCGCCCGGCCAAGAAAATGTGGAAGGAAAGAGGCGCTGCCTCCCCGTCCTATCTCGTCCGCGATCTGCCCACGCCCTGCTCCCCTCATCCCTCGCAGACGCGCAAGGGAAACCAGCCGGCTTCCTTCCCTCGGCTGCAGCCGGCTTCCTTCCCCCTGAGCCGGGCTTTAGTCGGGCACAGAAACCTCTCAGCTGCGCCTGCGAACCGCAGCGGGGAACGGGAAAGGGGCAGAGGCAGCACACGGGGCCGGGAGCCGGGGGAGGCTCGGTGGCCGCGGGAGGCTCGGTGGCCGCGGGAGGCTCGGTGGCCGCGTTATCGGTGTGGCTCCGGAGCCCCGGGACACAGACAAGCCTGGGAGCAGGAGAATCCCCGCATCGCTCTCTGCCTGGCCACGGAGAAGCCCACGCAGCGCCCGTGGGGAAACGACGCCTCAGCCGCCACTTCCCTTCCTTTTTTGGGGGGTGGAAAAGCCCAGCGTGGCCTTCAAGGGCGCGTCCCGCCGTCCCCGAGCCCCGCAGGTGGCAGAGGGGCATCGTGCCACCTTGCCAAGGACGTTTCGAGGCAGTGGACAGCCCGTGTCCCATCTCCCTCTCGGCTCCGGTGCCTCGCCGGGATTCCTGGCTCCAGCTCTCCGGTGCCAGATGCTGGGATGCTGCTGGGACGCTGCTGGGATGGTGCTGGGATGGTGCTGGGATGCTGCAGGGCTGCTCCAGCCCCATCCCGTGGATGGCACCCAGCACCTCCAGCACGGACGCTGTGGGACTGAGGACGTGCTATAAATGACCAATGTCACCTGTAACGAGAGAAGGGCCTGAAATAAAGCAGCAGATGTGGCCTCCCCCCGTGCCTGGCGTGGGAGAACCAGCCGGGATGGAGGGCAGGGAAAACTGGGAATGCCGGGGAGGGCACTTCCTTTGGGATGGAGCCCTTCTGTGGCTCCTGGCTCAGCTTTCACTGCTCCCAGCCTGAAGGGACCTCAGTCTCTGGGAAAGGAGCTCTCAGGGCGATACGGAACAATTCCCTTCCTGCCCAGGANTGGCTCAGCTTTCACTGCTCCCAGTCTCTGCGAAAGGAGCTCTCAGGGCGATACAGAACAATTCCCTTCCTGCCCAGGAAACTCCGTTTGGGAAAATTCTACCTCTGAGCAGCACTGAGGCATCACGAGTGCGGGGGTTTGGCCGAATTCCCCGTGAGACAATGTGGACGATGCGGAGAAATGTGGGTTTGATTAGGAAGAGCCTCCCTGCCCTGATCTGCACCCGTCACATGCAGGGAGGGAGCGATCGTAGGAAAAGCAATGGAAAAAAATGAACCATCATGGAAAAGGAAATCTGCCCACAGCTCCAGGAGCGAGGCAACCTCGGCCTTTGCTGCTTGCCCGGGACAGAGAGGTTTATTTGTGATTTTTTTTTCTCATTCCTCTTTCAGTTTGAACTGGATGATCCCCGAGCCTCGGGCACTGACAGCAGCGGCCTTGTCTGCCCACGTCCGGCTGCTCCCTGGACGCTCGCCCCGCGCTCTCCCCAGCCCTCCCATCCCGTGATCTGCCCCCTGCTCTGATTCATTCCTTCCTTTCCATAAATTCCTGCGAGGTACGACCCGTCACGGGGATGGCTCAGCCCCTGCCAGGCTGGGATCGGGGGATGCCGAGCAGCTCCCAGGTCCAGCTCCGACCCCAGGAGACCTCCCCAGGGATGGGCAGAGGGGGAAAAACAGGAGTTCGGATCTACCCTAGGGAAAGCCTGGGAGAAACAGCTCCGTGCTGAGGAAAGGGTTAACCCTGCAGTGAAACTCGGAGCGCAGTGAAGCCGGAACCACCTGTCTGGTTTTGCTGGTTTGGGGGCAGGTGAGCAGCGATTATCACCCCCAAACCATCCCAGCTCCGCATTGTTTTTGCCCAAACCCTTTAACTTTTTTTTTTTGGGGTTGGCTTTTTGGGTTTTTTTTTGCCTGAAACTCGCTCCCCAGGCTCTGTTAAAATTCCAGCCCATGCTCCCCGAGCCGCCAGCAGCGGGCTCACGCAAAGGTCAGACTCGGCTCACTTGAAACCCAGCCCGAGCTCGCCTGAAACTCTGCCAAGCTCTTCCCAAAGCTCGGCTCCTGGCCGGAGTTTCGGGTTGCTAATCCAAGTCTCGCCGGGTTTCAGATTTCCCCGCAAGCTTTGGCTTCGCTCGCACAAGAACAGCTCCGGGCTGCAGCCGCTCTGCCTGCGGGAGCCCTCCGGCCGGGGCAGGGTGGCAGTGCCAGGGGCGGGGGTGGCAGCGCCAGCCACCTCCGAGGAGAGGGAAAACACAGCGGGGAGACGCCTCAGAGGCGCTGGGGTGGGCTCAGGCTCTGGGGGGACAGGGGCCTGCAAGTGCCCAGCTTTGCCTCTGGACACCGTCCTCTGTCCCAGAGCTGTCCCCAGGCAGGGATCCCGGCAGGACGAGCCAAAGGGCTGCAGAGGAGTTGCTCAGAGAAGCTGTGGCTGCCCCTGGGGATGCCCAAAGCCAGGCTGGGCAGGGCTTGGAGCAGCCTGGGACAGTGGAAGGTGTCCCTGCCACGGCAGAGGTGGCACTGGACGTGCCCTTCCAACCCAAACTATTCCGTGATTCCACGACTCCGTGGGGCACAGTAACACCATGGCCGGAGAAAGCCATTCTCTTTATTCTCTTTTATCATTAATCTCTATTATTATTATTATTATTATCCCCTTATTCTTCTATTTATTCCATTTATGTTTTTCCTGCAACTCCTGGAAAGAGGCCTCCGGGGCTCCAAGGAACCCATTTCCCCCCCGAAATCCCACCAGGATCGGGGCTGTACCCGCGCACTCCCTTTCCCCGCCGTTTCCACTAGATGTCACTTACAGCCGCGAAGTCGGCGCTTTCCCTGGATTTTTAACCTCCTCTCCCGAGGTTAAAACTCTCCGGAGCGGCTCTGTGGGAATCCTAAAAACGGGGGTTTTGGGTGTGCAGAAGGTCGGGGCCGTGGTGGTACCGGAGCAGCCGGGGCTGCAGCCACTCGCTCACTGCTGGTGGAATCCCCGGTGCGGGTCTGCTCTCAGAGCTGTGAAATCATGGAATATCCTGAGCTGGATCATTGATCCACAGACACCCCAACAATCCCAGTCCTGGGAGCGGTGTCCGAACGCTCCTGGAGCAACCTCGGGAATGTCACCGCTCCCTGGGGAGCCTGGGCAGTGCCCAGCACCCTCTGAGGGAAGAACTCCCTAAAATCTACCCTAAATCTCCCCCTGGCACAGCTCCAGCCCTTCCCTGGGTGCCAGATCAGTGCCTGCCCCTCGTGAGGAAGCCGCAGTGAGGTCTCCTGGGACCACGAGCTGCTCCCCTGGGCCACCCCTTTGCTGTCCTCGCCCTCTCACACCCAGTGCAGCACAAGGGACAGCGGCTGCTTCGGGATGGAGCAGGGGGAAGGCACTGGTGGCCACCACGGTCACCATCCCGGCCACCAAACTCTGGAAGGAGACAGAGAAAGGGAGAAGGAGCTGAGGCTCAGCCAAGCTCTCCCCTCCCCACTCTGGCCGCGGGCCTGGAAAGGGCAACGGTAGCAGGAGCGGCGGCCCCGGCTCCGCTCGCCGTCCGAGCGCTGATTAACGATGTTTTGGCTCGAAAGGGCCTCTCCTCCCAGCCCAGCCCCGAGCTCGGGCTGCTCCACGTCTGCAGGGCCCCGTCAGCCCGCGGGGTCCCGGGTTCCTCGCCCTGGCACTGCCCATCCCTGTGCCCACGGCTCTGGTTCCCTCCCGGCTGGCCGGGCACTGCGGCTGTGTTATTGTAACTCTGGCACACGGGTACCGGCCTGATCCCGGCCTGATTGTGGGCCTGATCCCGGCCTGATCCTGGCTTGATTGTGGCCCTGATCCCGGCCTGATCCCGGCCTGATTGTGGGCCTGATCCCGGCCTGATTGTGGGCCTGATCCCGGCCTGATCCCGGCCTGATTGTGGGCCTGATCCCAGCCCTCATCCTGGCCCTAATCCCAGCCTGATCCCGGCCCTGATCCCAGCCTGATCCCGGCCCTGATCCCAGCCTGATCCCGGCCTAATCCCGGCCCCATCCCAGCCTGATCCCAGCCCTGATCCTACCCTGATCCCAGCCTGATCCCGGCCTACCCACTGCCAGCAGCTCCAAAGAGCGGGGCCCAGGTCAGGTTGCAGACACAGCAGAGCCCGCAGCTCCCCTCAGCCCCTCTCCCAGCCCACAGCTCCCCTCAGCCCCTCTCAGTCCCTCTCCCAGCCCACAGCTCCCCTCAGCCCCTCTCAGTCCCTCTCCCAGCCCGCAGCTCCCCTCAGTCCCTCTCCCAGCCTGCAGCTCCCCTCAGCCCCTCTCCCAGCTCCGGCCTGGCTCGGATCAAAGCAGAGCCGAGGACATTCATTAACCCTCTCAATCCCGACGCTCTGAAGTGGGAATCCCCAAATCCTTGGGGGAGCTGCACCCCTCCTCTGCCCACGGGAAGGGTTTCCGAGCCCCCCATGGATGTGGCAGCAGCAGGGACGGTGACACAGCCGTGCCAGCTGTGCAGGAGAGAGCCGTGCCAGGAGCAGCGTCAGGCTCAGCCCCAAGGCCTGACGAGTCCAAATGCCACTGTCAGAAAAGTTCAAGCTCTCCGCCAGCTGACGGCTCCCGAGGACCCGAGGACATCGCGTCCCGATCCCGAAATCCGCCACCTTCGCTCACCTGGGAGCAAAAAGCTCCGATCTGAGCAGAGCTTCCATCGATTTGTTTCCACATTTTTGAACACGGAACCCCACGGAGAGTTGCAGCCGGTCCCGATCTGCTCAGGGTGGAGGTTTTTACAGAGGTTTCTGAGGCAGAATTAGGATTAGGACAGCTCTGGGTTCTCCATTCCAGTGCCTCGGGCAGTGTCTGTGCCGGGGGCTCCCAGAGCCAGGGCAGAGCAGCGAATGTGAAAACCCAGAGCTGGGACAAACCGTGGAATCCTGGAATGGTTTGGGCTGGAAAAAAGCTCAGTTCCACCCCCTGCCATGGGCAGGGACACCTTCCACCACCCCAGGCTGCTCCAAGCCCCGTCCTTGGACACTTCCAGGGATGGGGCAGATCTGGGCACCCTGTGCCAGGGCCTCCCCACCCTAAATTCCCCCCTAAACTCTTCCTTTTCCTTTGGCAAGCAAAACTCCCTCTGTCTCTCTGTGGGTTCCATCATCCCCCCTCTCCACACCCCGACTTTTCCACGGACCGAGAGCCCTCCTGGCACCGCAGGCAGGGCAGGAGCCCTGGCTGGGACAATCAGCTCCTGGCAGCGCCTGGAGCCAGCGAGGGGCTGCTGGAAGGAGGTGGAAGCAAGTCAGGCAGCAGCTGAGGCCGTTCCTGCACCTTTTTTATTCCTCCCCCGAGGGGGAGAGAGGCTCAGAAACTCCCGGCATGGGACCAAGGCTCCCCTGCTCTGGCATCTTAACAAGAAGCAGCTGCTGGAGGCAGAGCGAGGAGCCGCGCGAGGAAAAGGCCCCGCTGCATTAATTAAAGGTCACGGGGCCATTCCAGAGGCTTCCCAATTACCTCTGGAAGAGTGTGGCTAATGTGAGATAATGATGTCACCCAGCCACTAATGAGGCAGGTTATCCAAACCCCCCCCTCCTCAGGCCCCCCACAGCCCCCTCCCTGCCAGGATCTCCAGGATGAGCCAGAGGGAAAAGGGCCGCTCTTCCCTCCCCACCTTTTCCTTCAGGGCGCTGGATAATGGAGCCGGGGGAGGCAGGAGGACAGGCCACAGCCCTCTTTTGAGGTTTTTGTGCCCCTTCTCCTCTGGAATTGCCCCTCGGGAGCGATGTCAACAGGATATTGTGTGGCACTGACCCCCCAGCTCCCTCGGCGCTCGGGCCAAGCCCAGCCCCATTAGCGCTCCTTAATTGATCGTAATTGGGAGGTGGGAATCTGCTCCTGCTCTGGAAGGATCCAGCTCCCTCCTGCAGCAGGGGAACGGCACCGGAGGGGGAGAAGGACCCCTGGCTCTTCCCTCAGCATCCCTCAGGGCAGGAGGAAAAGCGTCCTGGGGCTGCGTCCGGCCAGGGGACACAAAATCCCGGTGGGGCTGTCCCCATGTCCTCACCTGCTCTCCCTCCCCTCCAAGGGGTCCTGGGTCAATACTGGTTTGGGGGGCAGACGGGAGAAGTGTTGGGATGCTCGATTCCTGCAGCAGGCAGGAGGTGCAGGGCCCAAACGCTGGGACAGGGATTAAAGGCAGGCCATGAATGGAAAAGAAAAAGCCACGGGGTGCCAGCTCTGGGAACGGGAAGGGGAAAGGGGACAGAGAGCGTGGGGAGCATCCAAAATAAAATAAAATAAATTATAAAATAAAATAGTGTGAACATCTGGAGCTGACAGAGGTGTCCATCCCCGGCTGGGCAGGATGGATCCAGCGTGGGACCCACCCCGGAGCCTGGGGAAGGGGTCAGGGTTTATCAGCAGCTCCTCCTCGGCCTCTCCCCGTGGTTTCCTGCTGTTTGCTCAGGTGGTTCCTGCAGCAGCACGGATTTGTTTCTGTCCCAGGCCTCCTCTTTCTCTGGGTCCTGAGTTTGCCTTTCTGGATCTCTTTCCGAGGGCAGGGAAGCAGGGCAGGCAAGGAGAGATCAGGAGCCCCTGCCCTGGGCCTGATCCACCTGCAGGGCTGCTGGAGGGGACACAACAGGAGGGACAGAGGCAGGAGAAGCAATTCCCGCTCTCCTCGGGGAGATGGGAAGCCTCTCCTACCAAATCTCCCGTGGAATCCTAAATCCCACCGAGATCTCAGCAAAGCCCTCCCAGCCCCACACCGAGGAGCTGCTGCCGCAATCTGGAGTTTCCCGGGGACAAACCGCAGCGACCCCACCTCCAGAGGAGCCGCCGAGCTCCGACCGGATCCAAACCCACAAAACAAAAGCGGAGTCTGTGGGAGCAGGAGCTGCCAGCTGCGATTTATCAGCCGACAGACAGCACACACGGCTGGGGCGAGAGCGCTCGCAGGGGGAGGCAGAGGTGGAGGGAGCGGGAATCTGGGAGCTGCAGGAATCTGGGAGCTCTCCCAGGAAGGCGGCAGCGCCGGGGCTGTTCATTATCTGCAGCTTTTCATCCCTCCCACGTTCCGAAAGGAAAGAGTCGTCAGGGGCAAAGCGAACACGGGCGGGAGGGGAGACAAGAGATGAGATGAGAAGGGTGAAAAGGCAGGAGCGGGAGGAGCGGAGGGTGAAGCAGGACCCAGGGAGGGTGCCAGGGCAGGGGGGGCACGGTTTTGATCCATAAAGAGCTTTTTGCCCACCGGGATGCCGTGAATTCCCACCCCTGCTCGGGCAGCCAAGGGGTGGGGTGTGTTCCCCTTGCCAGCACCATGACATCTGCCGCAGGAATTCTGCTCCCCTGGCTCCCCCAGGCTGGGTGGGATTTTTCCATGCGCTTACGGATCAGCCTAAATCAACAAAATCCCTGAACCTGCGGTAAAGGAAGAGGGCTGGGAAGGGCTGGAGCACTAAACCCTGACCTTTGCTAATCCCCCGGCAATAACTGCAGGCGAGAAGTTTGCTGCAGGCGCTGGCAGACTTTGCTCTCCCCACGGGCAGCGTTTTTAACCTTCAGAGCAGCCGGGCTTTGCTGTCAGCCCCGAGCAGCAGCCGAGGGGCCGGGAAGGGCTGTGGGAGCTGGGAGCTGCTCCCAGCACTGTCTGGCCACGGGGTTTCCAGGGAAGCTGGGATGTGCTGCTGGCCCCTCAGGAGACCTTCTGCGAGCAGCAGCACCTCCCTTTGCTCGCTTCTCCATTTCTAAAAATGGGGATAACGAAGCTGAGGCCTTGGAGATGTTGCTATAAAAAACAATCCCCGTGTAGCAGCTGGAGCGCTCGCAGCAGACTGGGAAGGTGCTCCCGCTTCCAACCAAAATATGGATGTTCCGAGCAAATTCCTTGGCTCATCTGGCAGCACCGTCGGACCCTCACTCGTGAGCCAGGCCCGCTTTTGGTTCCAGATTTCGGGTCCCTGGTGTCCCCTCCTCGGCCTCGATGCAAACCCAGGCCGTCCCCGAGCACCGGTTTTATGCAAACCCTCGCCTGTGGCAGCACTCGGAACATCTCCAGCTTGGAGGAATAAACAGAGAGCGGCAAAGCCGAGTGACACCTGCCTCAAACCCAGCCCCAGCCCTCCTCCTCCTCACCCAGCCCTCCTCCTCCTCCTCACCCAGCCCCAGCCCTCCTCCTCCTCCTCACCCAGCCCCGGCACGGGGCAGCCCCCGGCCCACGGCCAGGCAGGAGCAGAGCGGGAGGGGAGAAAAGAGATGAGAAGGGTGAAAAGCAGAGCTCCTGCTTCCCGTTGGGAATCCTGCTGTCCAGACCCACGACCTGCCAGCCCTGGCACGCTCTGCCCTGGCAGGGAAGCTGCGCAGAGGTGTTTGCATGGAAACAAGAGGCAGCCGGAGCGCTCCGAGGCTGTCCCGGGGGTCAGCACAGCAGCAGGACACCCGCACTCCCCAGCTCGGGGCTGCCCCAGGACAGAACCCACAGCCCCGAGCGTGGATGCAGGATTCCCGCTGGCCGGGTAAAGATCCCTGCCTCCCTAAATGCTTCAAAAGGAGATGAAATCCCTGAGGGATGAGCAGATGTGCCTCGTCACAGGGCTCGAGGGCACGGCGAGACCCAGCCCGGCTGTCCCCGCGCCCCGAGCCCATCACGTTCGAATCGGTGCCACCGGTTCGTGCCACATCCGCGTGGGGACGGGGACGGTGACTCAGGGAAGGGAGTGACTCATCCAGAGCCTGCCCAGGTCCCTGCTGGGGGAATCGCTTCCTCAGTGCAGCTTTCTGCAGGCAAGGACCCGGCCTCCGGCTTTGCAACCCCCTCCGCCTCCGGCTTTGCGACCCCTCCGCCTCGGCGGTGCTGGGACCCGCCCCGGAGCGCGGCTGTAAATCCGGGGAGGGCTTGTTTTCCTCGGGGAGCTGCACCCGACTCCTCTTCGAGCAGAAAATAAACACCGAGTCTGTCGCCTCTGAGTTACGGGCTGAGTTTAGAGGCTGCGAGTGTGAAAAAGTTAATTGCCTGACACTCCGGTTAATCACCCGGAGCGCTCCGGCTCCTCCGCGGGGCTGCGCCAGGGCCACCCCCGAGGGGCTGCTTGTGTCAGACCTGTCACCAGCCCAAAGTGCCCCTGCAGGAGGGTGCCCCGCGCCTGTCTCTGCTCGCCGGACTCTTGCCCAACCACCCGGGTGTTGCAATGCCAGCCCCAGACGCGAGAGCTCGGAGGGTTTTGCGCTCGTGTGGATTTGCACGGATGGAGGGGGGTGGAGAGGAGAGAAAAACCCCACCTGGTGGCTTTCTTTGAACCCCCTCGGATGTTTGCAAAGCCATCAGCGACTGACGCCTGCCCGGGACCCCCGGGGGGCTCGCACGGGGCTGGGGGTGGATGGAGCGCGGGGAGTTTCCATCCAGAAAGTGGGAAAACGAGGATTATGGAGCACGGGGAGTTTCCATCCAGAAAGTGGGAAAACGAGGATTACGGAGCACGGCTGATCCCCTCCGTAGGGTAAATAACGTGCGGAGCACAGGGAGCTCCCCCCGGAAAGTGAAACCCATGGAATTACAGAGCACAGGGAGTTCCCATCGCCGAACTAAAACACAACCGCCTGACACCAGCGAGTTGCCCCGGGAGGATTCCCCCTCCCCAAGGAAAAAATTTTCCAGGCGGCCCCTGCGTGCCCTCCCGGCTCGCAGGGCCCTGGAGCCAGGCACGGCAGAGCTCTGGCCTGATTTCATCCCGGGATTTGTGTCTGTGCCGGGGCGGCGCTGGTGGCTCTGCCGGTTCTGGTTCATGTTAAGCGCGGCGCTAATGGGATCCATGTGACTGCGCCGCTCCTCGCAGGAACAGCCCCGAAACTGCCGGCAACGCATCTGCCAAGGGAGCCTGCCTGCAGTTTGTCACTCCCGGGGAGGCCAGCGGGCAGTGCCAGCCCCGGGGCAGTGCCAACCCCGG
Source organism: Mohoua ochrocephala (assembly GCA_013398855.1). Lineage (NCBI taxonomy): Eukaryota > Metazoa > Chordata > Aves > Passeriformes > Acanthizidae > Mohoua > Mohoua ochrocephala. The sequence goes on from VZTA01018359.1 coordinate 61,621, forward strand.
GCAGTGCCAACCCTGGGCAGTGCCAGCCGCGGGCGGCCAGCGGGGATTCTCTGTCGGCTCCTTCCCGTCCCCGGGAGCTGCTCCGGGTGGGATTAGCGGCTCCCCGGGGAGCTGCAGGAACACATCCCTGCTTTGGGGAGCTCCCCCTCCGCAGCAGCATCCGCGGCAGCCGCCGCCGCGCATCCCTGCGCGTGTGAGCGCACGTGAGGAGCGAGGGCAGCGCAGTGCAGGGGCTGGGCAGGGATGGGGAGCGGGGGAGGAGGGCAGGAAGGGCCGGGGAGCCGAGGGAGCGGGGCTGGAAGGAATGGGGAACCGGGGCAGGAAGGGCTGGGGAGCCGAGGGAGCGGGGGAGGCAGTGATGGGGAGTAGGTGAGGAGGTTTGGGGAGCAGAGCAGGAAGGCAGGTGGTGATGGGGAGTAGGGGAGGAGGTTTGGGGAGCAGGGCAGGAAGGCAGGTGGTGATGGGGAGTAGGGGAGGAGGTTTGGGGAGCAGAGGAGGAAGGCGGGCGGTGATGGGGAGCCAAGGAGGAAGGGCAGGAAGGGCCGGGGAGCGGGGCAGACACACGGACGGGCAGCCAGGGGAGCAGGGCAGGCAGCACTCGCTGCTGCCAGGCTCACGAAGAGCCCGCCTGCCTTCTCCTCATGCCCACAAAGGCTCTTTGTGCGATGCTCGTGCAGCCCCGAGCAGCTCAGGGCTGGGGGAGAGGAGGGGCCGGGCAGGGCTGCTTTCAGGAGGGACATTCCCTGAGCTGGGGCTGGCACAGCACAGCCCGACCCCGCTGCTCCAGGGCCTGGAGCCTCTCTGTGCTCACCCCAGAGCCCAGCCCGGGGCAGGAGCTGAGCTCAGGCAGCTGAGGAAGAGAAGGAAACCTGCCTGCTCCAGCGCTCCCTGGGAGCTCCTGAGGCTGGATTCGGGATGGAGTGAGCCAGGCCCTCTCCTCCTGAGAGATCCGCTCGCTCAGGCGCTGAAATCATCACTTCAGTTTAGCCGGGCCTCTGCTCCTCGGTGCTGGAAGGAGGAATCAATCTTCATCTGGCCGGCCGGTCTGTCCAGCTGGATGGCAGGGCCCGGCTCCCCGTGGCAGCATCTGGCACGGCGGGGCTCGGATCCGTCAGTGCCAGCAGGAAATGTCATTAGCAGCGCCGCTGAGGAGGCTGCGAGGGAAGAGAGGGTTTAATATTTAATTCCAGACCTGGCGTGGTGTGGCAGCTCCTCGGTGCCGCTTTCCAACCCCACCGCGGGGCTCCGGCAGGAAAAATGCTGCGGAATCCTAAAGCCCACCTCCCCCAGTGCTCAGCACCTTTATTTTTCACCGGCAAGAGCCAAGCAGGAGCGAGGCAGCCACGGTTCCTGGGCACCGTCAGGAGGAACGGGAGAACTCCCAAAGCCAAATTCAGCTCCGTGAGGAGGAGGAGGAGGATGGGGAATTGGCTCGGCAGCAGCGCTCAGCTCCTCTCGGGCTGCCGCAGCCGTGCCTGTCCCACGCTCCCAGCGTGGGGAAACGAAGGTGTTTTCTGCTCAAGGCACCATCCCAGCCCTGCCTGGTGGGGTTTAGCGTGGGGTGAATGACTGGACCTGAGGATCGGAAAGGTCTTTTCCGACTTTGTCAATCCTGGGATTCCGCCATCCCCGTCCTTCAGCCACGCTCCCTCCGCATCCCCTCCCCTCTGCGGCTCCACGGGGCACCAAACGCCAACGCCTGGGCCTCCCCCCCCCAGCCAAGAACCGCAGAGCAGCGAGGGGAGACAGGAAAATGTCTGGGATGGAGGAGCATCTGTCCCACCAAGCCGCGAACTTCCCTCGCCAAAAAAAGGGGGAAATTCGCAGTGGCATTCGCAGGCATTGTCCCGCGGGCTCCCCTCCTCCCTGTCTGGCACCCCTTCCCCGGCACCGCCGGCTGTCTCGGGAGTGTTTATCCCCCTCTCCGGCCGGGTGTGAACCGCTAATTGCTGTTGACACTCGCCGGGCTGGGAGGTTCAGCTCCCCCCATCCCGCGCTGGGTGCTGGAAGCTCCCCTGGAAGTGGCGGTGCCGAGTGGGAAGCCCCGGCCCTGACCTGGGCTCCTCTGCCCCTCCTCAGCAGCTTTTCCTGGGCTTTTCTCTGGGATTCTTGTGGCTGCCCCATCCCTGGAAGTGTTCCAGGCCAGGTTGGACGGGGTTTGGACCAACCCGGGATAATGGGTGGCATCCTCCGCCCATGGCCCCCTCTCAAAGGGGCAGCAGGACCTCCCCCCATCAATGCTCCATCCGTGACCGAAAATCTCCTTTAAAGAGGAGCCGAGGGCCGCAGTTGGTGTCTGGAGGCAACACCCACGGCGTGAGGGTGGCCAGGCCGGCTGCTCCTGTCCCTGCTCCTGCAGAGCTCAGCCCCACCGGGATCAGCCTCTGGAGCATCCCCAAGGGACGTCAAGGAGTGACAGCTATTCCCGGTGTCCCCGGGCTGTCCCCTCCCTCCTGTCACCGAAGCGGCTCCGCGTTTTCAGGATGAAAGGCGTCCCGGGGACAGGAGAAGTGTTATAAACAAATAAATAAAATCCCGGCGCTGAGAGGGAGAGGGGAGGGGAAGGGGAGGGGAAGGGGCTCCCGGGGAACGAGGCAGCCTCGTAAAAGGATGACGCAGGCGGCGAGAGCCGTGGAAGGATGCCAGGGGATCTGGAAAACAGGTTCTGGGGAAAAACACCCTCCTGCCGGCTCCTCCTGACGCGGGCAGGAGCAGGCGCCGCGGGGCTCGCGGGGCCCCTGACCCCTGGAGCACCCCCCCAAAAAAATCCCAGCCTTTCTGTGCTTCCCGGAGCCATTCCCGGTGCTCCTCCCAGCGCAGATCCGCGAGCTGGGCTGCAGCGGAGAGCAAAAACCCTTCCGAGAGCGAGCAAAACGCAGCCCTGCCCCACACACGGGGCCCACAAAGCCCCTTCCCCGGCAGCTGCCGAGGTGCGAATCCCCGAGAGCCGATTGAACCTGGGAACAATGCGGAGGACGACTCCCACTTCCTTCCCACCATTGTCTCCCGGCGCAGGGATGGGGAAATCTTCCCTCCAGTGCCTCCGCAGGAGGTTTTTCTTTACGAGGCCGCCGCTTTTGTTTTGCGGGAGTATCTCTGAACATCCCGAGGTCTGGGGAAGGCGCAGGGAGGATGTGAGGCCACGGGCACTCGCTGATCCCAGCCGGGATCCTCTCCTGGGCCGTGGAAAGGTGACCTGGATGCGGCGTGCACAAATCTGGTGCGCCCAGCCCCAAAATTAACGGGGAAAATGTGATTTTCTAAGAGTTAGGAGGGGAAGGAGAGAGGAGAGGGATCACCTTCTCAGCTTTCTCCTGTGGAGTTTGGCGGGGCTGTGCCTTTCTTGGGTAGACCCGACCCGCGGCTCAGCATCCAGCAGCCAAAAACTGGATTGGGCTGCGGGAAAAGCGCTGCCAGCAGGAACCTGGGAGCAGAGATTCCTCCCCGAGCCTCCTGAGTCACCTCTGGTCCCTTCAGCTGCTCAGGCCGGGAACAGGGAGTGAGTCTGAAGGGCCGGGATGAGTCTGAAGGGCCGGGATGAGTCTGAAGGGATGGGATGAGGCTGAAGGGATGGGATGAGGCTGAAGGGCCGGGATGAGGCTGAAGGGATGGGATGAGGCTGAAGGGATGGGATGAGGCTGAAGGGCCGGGATGAGGCTGAAGGGCCGGGATGAGGCTGAAGGGCCGGGATGAGTCTGAAAGGCCGGGATGAGGCTGAAGGGCCGGGATGAGGCTGAAGGGCCGGGATGAGTCTGAAGGGCTGGGATGAGTCTGAAAGGCCGGGAGATGTCAGCGAGTCCCGGAGCTCTCGGTGTCACCTCGCACCAGCTGAGCCGTGGCCCTGCTGCCCATCAGCGCTGTCCCCGTGGCACCGGCTCTGTCACAGAGCCCGGCTCGGCTGCCGGCTGAGCTGCCCTGAGCTGAGCTGAGCTGCGCCGAGCTGAGCTGCGCCGAGCTGAGCTGCCCCGAACGAGCCTGCCCTGCCCGTGCGGAGCACTCACTCCCCTCGGCCCAGCCAGGCGGGGGATTGGGCTCCCCCGGAGGGAATTCGGGTGTGGATGCCCCAGCCCTGCCCTGCCCTGCCCGGGAGGTGTCAGGAGAGCAGAATTAAGGTGCTGTGAGCACGCACCCGGGTCTCCTCTGCCACCTCTGCCACGATCCCGAAGTGCCCGGGGGATTTTGCAGGGTGAGGCAGCAGCTGGGGCAGAAACGCGGCGGCTCTGGCGCTGACACGGATCCGGGAATCCTGGATGGGACCTTAAATCCCACCTTTTCCCACTCCCTCCCACTGTCCCAGGTTGCTCCGACCTGGCCTTGGGCACTTCCAGGGATGGGGAATCCGTGGAATAACCCGTGCCAGGGAGGAATTCCTTCCCAATATCCCATGTAACCCTTGGCCATTCCCCCTTTTCCTGCCACCTCGTGCCCCTGCCAACAGCCCCTCTCCAGTTTCACCAGTTACACCTCCAACACCCACCAGTTACATCCCTCTGGAGGCAGAGGAGGAACTGCCCGGCCAGGGACGGAGCCGCTCCGAGTCCTGCAAGAGCCCGAGGCATCCTCAGTGGAGCAAATTCCATGGGAAGGCCCGGCAGAGCCGGGGTTTTACATCTTGGCAGGAGAACTGGTTCTGCGGTTTCGTCCCTGGAGAGGAAGGTTTAATCCCGAGCTCTGGAGCCGACCGGGCAATTCCCTGAGCTCCCCAGACAGTCAGGAAAAGGAGAGGAATCATCGTTCCTGCGTCTGCATTGTCCCAGCTCTGCGGGGCCGGCGATTTCCCTTGTTCTGGATGGGTGCCCGCACTCCCAATAAAACTCGGGGTGAACTCCCAGCGCTTCCCCGGGGCTGCGGCAGAGCCTGCGGGGCTCGGCCGCCACCGGGACTGCCCCGAACGAGGGGTGGGGCGCTTATTCATCGCTGTTTAATGAGGACATCAAAGCCCAGCGCTCAGCCGTGGCCGGAGCGCTCGGGAGTCTTTGGGGAGCAATTGTGCCGAGCGGAGCCGGCTCCGGGGAGGGCCACTTGATAAATTAACTTTGGCAATGCTCGCCGACCGTGTCATGCCAATAAGGCGATGGAGAGTGAAAAAAGAGCTGGACTGGAAAGGTGGGCGAGAGAAGGAAGTCCTGGAGACAATTGACACAGACAGGGCAGGCGGAAGGACCGGTGATTCCTCCCTCCATCAGGGTGACACCGCTCGAGGAGTTAAGGAAAACTGACAGCTCCCCCCCCACCCCAAAAAAAAACCCCTCCCCTCCCTCTTGCAGCACCGGTGCCCCAGAAGTCCTTCCCGGAACCACAAATGAGCTGTGAAAGGCTGCGGGGGCTGGGAGCAGCATCCCTGAGGGTGCCTCAAGGGATGGGTGCAGGCTGGACCGAGCTGCCCGTGCCACCCCTGCCCGTGTCACCCCTGCCCGTGCCACCCCTGCCCGCGCCTGGGCTCTGGGACAGCCCCGGGGACAGCCCCCAGCCCCCGCGGGGCGTTCCCATCTTCCAAAGGGTTTTCGCTGCTCACGCTGGGGGAACAGGTTGGAGTTTAGTCCCTTCAGGGGCTCTGTGAGTGTCTCCCAGCTCTCTGCAAGGACTCCAGGAGTGTCCTCCTGGCCCCGGAGCGAGCCGTGCGGAGGGGCAGGCACCCATCGCAATTTTCCTGGCGTTGTTTTCATCCCAAATTAGAACCGGGACAGCAAACCCCCATCCCTGTCCCCCTCAGAGAGCAGCAGCCCGTCCTTGCTGTTGATCTTGGCCACCCTGGAACTGGCGGTGTTTTTCCAGCTGCACTTTGGGGTTTGCTCTTTCCGCGTCTTTTTTTTTTTTTAATTTTTCCCCCCTTTTTTTTTTTTTTCCAAGCCAGATTCCTCTCCGTGTTACCCTGCACGGCAAAGCCCAAACACCCTCCCAAAGCGGGTGCCAAAGGCAACGCCACACACACGCACGAGGCAGTCAGGCAGAGGCAGCGTGGGGCAGGGCAGGGGCAGGGGCAGGGCAGGGCTTCCCCTTCTCTGGACGCGAACTCCCCGACACGGAAACGGCGGCCACGGAGCGGGGCCGTGGCCCCGGGGCTGAGCCCTGCCCGTCCCTGCTGCTTCCCCTGCCCGTCCCTGCTGCTTCCCCTGCCCGCTTCCCCATCCCCAGCTCCGGGCCCAGGAGGGCACCGGGGTTGTGGGTTCAGGAGCAGCAGGAGGAGCAGCGCAGGGCGGGTGGGATGAACCAGGGCGTTGCTGGAGGGTTTTTTTCCCAAGCCCGTGTGGTCACCTGAGGTTCAGCTCCGTCCTGACCTCTGCTCAAGGAATGTTTCTTCCTGTAGAAAATTGCAGAAAGCACCACGAGCCTTCCCCTGCCCTGCCAAGGCTGAGCCCTCTGCGCTCACCCGGACGGAGCCCCGGCCCCGGGCCGGCCCCCGCAGCACCGGGCGGGCACCGGGACGGTGTCCCGGGGAAGCGGTGGGGTCTCCATCCCTGGGAATGTCCCCAAAACGAGCCCTTCACCAGCTGCTTCAGCACCCACGGGGGTACTCGGTGATCCTGGGGGGGGGTCTTTTCCAGCCTCGGCGATTCCCCGATTGCCCGAAGCCGAGCAGACCCTCACGGCCCTGGAGGATCTCTGTGCTGCCCCCAATCCCTCCCCGGGAATTCCCTGGAGCTGCCGGGCTGGCCGCGGGTGGGATGGCTGGAACTGTGCCCGGCGTGGGCAGCACCCAGAGGTGGTGCCAGACACGGCCCTGGGTGTCACCGTCACCCCCTCGCCGAACCCTTCGAGGCCCGGGTCTCGTGGCACGGCTGATTACAGGGAATTAGCGCCGCCCGCTAATTGCAGCGCCCAGCCCTTGGGTGGATGCCTCGGAGTCAGGCTCACCTCTCCTGCTCCCTGCTCCCGGGTTTTCCCTCGGGAAGCCACGTCTGGCTCCTCCGTCACCCGCAGATGTCCTGGGGTTGAACCTCGCCCCGAATCCGTCGGGGTCTCGCCGCAGGGAAAATTGATCGGGCAAAGGGGAAGGGCTTCGGACTGCCCGAGGGTGGGATTTTGGGATGAAATCCTTCCCTGTGAGGGTGGGGAGGCCCTGGAATGGATTTCCCAGAGCAGCTGCGGCTGCCCCTGGATCGCTGGAAGTGTCCCAGGCCAGGTCGGAGCAGCCTGGGATAGGGGAAGGTGTCTGTGGGGTGGAATGGGATGAATTTTAAGCTCCCTTCCGACCCAAACCACCCTGCGATTCCACAAAAACCCAGAGATCCTGGAATCCTGGGAATCCTCAGCTGTCCCTGCAGCCAGGGCCCCTCATTTTGGCTTCAAGGAGCACAAGGAGCAGGAGGGGACAGGGAAGGCGGAGGAGAAGCGAGCCCTCCACGGCCCCAGGTAGAACCCTGGGGGTGTTTGTGCTTTCCCTGCAGCATTTTCAGGCCGAGCCCTGGGGGACCCAGAGCTCTCAGCTGAGTTTTTCGAGCAGATTTCCTCAGTGGGCAAATCCCGGGTGCTTTCAATCTCTCCAGCAGCGCTCGTGGCTCCCGTCACAGCGTCCCTGTGTGTGTATCCCTGCCCCGGGACAGCCCGTTCCCATCAGCAGCACAAGGACAGCTTTGTCCCCGGCCAGGGGCCAGGGCCACCCGCCCGCCCGGGCTCCTCAGCTGTGGCACAGCTCCTCTCCCACGCAGGGCTGCCCCTGCCCTGGCTGCCAGCCTGCCTACGTGTCCCTGCCCGGCTCCGCGGGCACAAACCGCCGGGAGAGGCCGGGTTCTGCTCCCTGCTCCGGGGGGAAGCCGGGAGAGGCCGGATTCTGCTCCCTGCTCCGGGGGGAAGCCGGGAGTGCCCGGATTCTGCTCCCTGCTCCGGGGGGAAGGCAGGAATGCCCAGATTCTGCTCCCTGCTCCGGGGGGAAGCCGGGAGTGCCCGGATTCTGCTCCCTGCTCCGGGGGGAAGGCAGGAATGCCCAGATTCTGCTCCCTGCTCCGGGGGGAAGCCGGGAGTGCCCGGATTCTGCTCCCTGCTCCGGGGGGAAGGCAGGAATGCCCAGATTCTGCTCCCTGCTCCGGGGGGAAGCCGGGAGTGCCCGGATTCTGCTCCCTGCTCCGGGGGGAAGGCAGGAATGCCCAGATTCTGCTCCCTGCTCCGGGGGGAAGCCGGGAGTGCCCGGATTCTGCTCCCTGCTCCGGGGGGAAGGCAGGAATGCCCAGATTCTGCTCCCTGCTCCGGGGGGAAGCCGGGAGTGCCCGGATTCTGCTCCCTGCTCCGGGGGGAAGGCAGGAATGCCCAGATTCTGCTCCCTGCTCCGGGGGGAAGCCGGGAGTGCCCGGATTCTGCTCCCTGCTCCGGGGGGAAGGCAGGAATGCCCAGATTCTGCTCCCTGCTCCGGGGGGAAGCCAAAAGGGGTCGGATTCTGCTCCCTGCTCCGGGGGGAAGCCGGGAGTGCCCAGATTCTGCTCCCTGCTCCGGGGGGAAGCCGGGAGGGCCCGGATTCTGCTCCCTGCTCCGGGGGGAAGCCGGGAGTGCCCGGATTCTGCTCCCTGCTCCGGGGGGAAGCCACCTCTGTGCCGGCTGATAAGGGACAGGGCATCGAAGGCGTGCGAGGGACTCCCCGTCCCCCTCAGGGCAGCGCATTCCCCGCAGGGGAAGGAGCTGAGATAAGGCCCCGTTTCCGCACATCCCCGTCCCGAAGCCGCTCCAAAGCGGCCCCATCCGCGCTCCCTCCCCGGCGAGTTGAGTTCTCACGCCGGGAGCGGGTGGGGGGGAGCGGGAACATCTGGCAGGAGGACGGGGCGAGCCTGCAGAGCCTGGAAAAAAGGAGGAAGGAGATGCGGAACAGCTGCCGGGGATCCAGCGGTGCCTCGGGAAGGGCTGCGTGCCGGCGCACACGTGCGGGATCGCTCTGCGGGGTCCCCCCGGAGCGCCAGATTGATCCCATACCTGCCACCCACGGAGGGGCTGGGGACGCCCGTGCCAGGCAGGGCTTGGGGACAGGGGCAGAGGTTTCTCAGGGCAGCTCCTCTGGCTCTGCTGGCAATCAAAGGGGGCTCTGTGGCCCAGCAGCCGCCGCACGTGTGGGCTCAGCCAGCCCTGGAACGCTCCGGGACACAGCTGGGAGCTCTCCTCGGGCAAAGCCCGGCCCTAAAAGAGCTCCTGGCTCGGGGCAGCAGCTGGACAGGGCGCCCTGGGCCTGGGCAGCAGCCGTGGGATGTGAGCTGGGTGTCCTAGAGCCAGCAGCTGGGCTGGTGCAGGGTGGAGGGGATGGAGGGGATGGAGAGGCTGGAGGGGATGGAGAGGATGGAGGGCATGGAGGGCATGGAGGGCATGGAGGGGATGGAGAGGCTGGAGAGGATGGAGGGGATGGAGGGGATGGAGAGGCTGCTCCCCCAAGCCAGGAGAGGATGGAGAGGCTGCTCCCCTGAGCCCAGGGCTCTCAAGGGCCAGGCAGGAGCAGGGCAGGCTGTGCCTCCAATCGCGGGCAAACCCAGGGCCACTGCACAGGATCGATCCCGGGGCTCAGGGGAAGGGCTGAAGGCTAAAAACCCGAGCCTGCTCCTGGCTAAAAGCAAAGATCCAGCCGGGAAATCACCTGGAAGCGCAGCCCCGAAGACACCAAGGTTCCAGCCAGGGCTGGAACCGCCACAGGAGCAGCTCCTGTCACCGGAGCCAAGCACAAGGCAGGGGAGGCAGCGCTGCAGACACTCGAAATTTGCTCTCTGTTACAAATCACACCCACCCGAGGCAGGCAGCTCTTTGAAAAGCTGTCCCCGGGTGTTTATTACAGAACCAGCTGCCCTGGCTGCTGACAGCCAAATTGCAGAGAGCTGCTGGATCCACGAGGGCCCCGCAGAGCCCCGACACCCCCGGCGCGCCCTCCCCGCGCCGGGCGGCACGGAGCGGCATCGGATCCTGCTGGGATTTAACCCAGGGCTCGGGAAAGCCTGGCAGCTCGGGGGGTGAGGCTCGAGCCAGCCCCTCCAGCCCCGCGGAGCGCTCTCGCTCTGCAGAGAACTCCCCCGTTCGTGCAGGCAGGGAGCTGCCAAGTTCCCGGTGCCAGAGCGAGCGCAGACGGGAATAATTAAATGGGAGAGGCGAGGCCAGGGCCCTTTCATCCAGCTCTGCTCCCCGGCCACGCTGCTCTGCGCCTCTGCTGCCTGCAGCCGCGCCGTGCCAAGGCTCGGAGGTGCCTCCGTGTCCCTGGCAGGGCTGAGAGTTACCTTGGGAAGGATTTTCCTTGGAGCTTTTCTGTTAAAACAGCAAAAAATTCCACCTCGACCCCTCCCCAAGGGGCTGCGGAGCGGCTTTTTGGCCCCGGGAAATCGGTGTGGAGGCAGCCAGGGCTGCCAGGAGGGGGTTCCAGGGGCACGCACGGGTGCCAGGGCTGTTTGCAGGCACACAAAGCCCGGGGTTATCGCTGCCAGGGGGTCAGCGAGGTTGGTTCCTGGCCCTGCTGCCGCCGCCGCCGCCGAGGCTGAGTCACTTCCCTTCTATCTCAAGCATTTCCCACTGGGAAAAGGGCCTGATAACCGCAGGTGTGTTCGCGGGGTTTAACTCCAGAGCGGCCAGAAAGCAGCGGGGGACGGCGGGGAAGGGACAGGGACTGCCGGGCTTCCTCTGCTTTCATCTGCCGGCGTAGTGCTGGAGAATCCCGGAGGCTGGAAAAGACCTCCGGGATCACCGGGTGCCTCTGGCAGCAGCAGGGGGAGGCAGCGGTGGCGGCTCGGTGGCCCGGGTGGGACCCGGGGCTCTGTCCCGGGGCGTTTTCTGCGTCCCTGAGCAGCCCAGGCTGGGCCGTGTAGACCCAGAGCTGCAGCAAATCCCTCCCCAGCCTGTCCAGGAGGAGCAGAGCTTCTCCCAGTGCCTCCAGTGCCTCCCAGCACTCGGGCTGGGAGCCTTTGCCGGGAAGGGGAATCAGCCAGGGCTCGGCGGTGCCGGGGCGGTGCCGGAGCGGGAGGTGAAGCAACTGGTGCAGGTGGCCCGGGGCCAGCGTGGCACGGCCCCCAGAGCCCGGCCAGGACACGGTGACCCCCCCCGGGCAGGTGCCCAGCCCGGCCCACGGCACAGCCCTGACCCCGCCGGGCCGGGGGGAAGGACAGCAGCGATTCCCACAGCGGGGAGTGCTGCAGGAACGCTGCCAGGAGCGGCCTCTGCCCACCTGGCACGGAGACAGGGGCTGCAATCGGGCTCTGCCCCTCGCTGGGAACCGCGGTGCAGCCCCCGGCCCTGTGCTGGGGAGGCGCTGGGACCTCTGATCCCTCCTCTGCCTTTTGGGATAACCGAGGTGCAGCCCCCAGCCCACCCCAAGCCCCATCCCAGGAAGGTGCTGGGACCTCTCCTCCCTCCTCATCCTTTTGGGATAACCGAGGTGCAGCCCCCAGCCCTGCCCTGGGACCTCTCCTCCCTCCTCATCCTTTTGGGATA
>VZTA01018361.1:0-56338 GCA_013398855.1 Mohoua ochrocephala
AGGGTGGCACCGCCCTGTAGAGCCCCGAGCAGTCACCCCCCGGCTGCTTTCTGATAGAAAAGAAGGGGGGAGAGGGTAGCGAACAATTGCTGCCAGATGTACGGACGGACTGGGGAACGAGAGGCTGGAAAGCAGCGCTGCCTCGAGCCCTGGGGGCAGTTTTGGGCACCACAATATAAGAAAGACATTAAGTTGTTAGAGAGCGTCCGAAGGAGGGAAACGAAGATTGTGAAGGGCCTGGAGCCGAGGAAATATGAGGAGTGGCTGAGGTCCCCTGGCTTGTTCAGTCTGGAGAAGAGAGGGAGGGGAGACCTCATTGCAGTTACAACTTCCTCGTGTGGGAAGGAGGAGGGGCAGGTAATAAACTCTTCACTCTGGTGACCAGTGACAGGAGCAGAGAGAACAGCATGAAGCTGGGTCAGGGGAAGTTGAGGTTGAATATTAGAAAAAGTTTCTTCCCCCAGAGGGTGGTTGGGCACTGGAACAGGCTCTCCAGGGAAGTCGTCAGCACCAAGGCTGACAGAGTTCAGGAAGCATTTGGACAATGCTCTCAGGCCCATGGTGTGACTCTTGGGGTTGTCCTGTGCAGGGCCAGGAGCTGGACTTGATGATTCCAATGAGTCCCTTCCAACTCAGAATATTGTATGTTTCTACGGTGTATACACAAAAGCTGTGTCAGTAACCTCCCAAGTGCAGCCACTCCGTTATGGCTGGGTTGTAATCTGAACACAAGTTACATAACCCCAGCTCACGTCTATGCATGCTCAGGGGAAGGGTCTTCACCTGGGCAGGGTCTTTTTGACCTGTAGGAGTGATTTTTATTATAATAATGAAGATAGACCAACTATAGGATACATGGACCTTGAGTCTTTGGCCAAGTTGGGAACATATACCTAGACATACAGCAACAGCTTGATTTACTGCATTAGAGTTTGTTAGCTCCAGGATGTCCTGACTAAGGGATGCTAGCTGCTATCTGTTCCACTGATTAAGTCTCCTTTCTTGCTGATTAGATTTGAAAGTATATAAAGACCAAATATCAAAGTACATCCCAATTTAAGATAATTTTGACATACTGCACGTTTTGCGATACCACCCCATACCTTGAGACCCATCAGCTTCTCTCAGACTCCCCCACAGCCCAGATGTCCGAGCAGCTTCATGGGTATTTTGAAAATTCCCCTCTCAGCCCAGGCCAGGGTGTGCATGGCTGCAGCCACCTGATGCCATTCCCAACATTTTCTTCAGTTCTTCCATCGGTGCTTTCGGTGATGATAAAATGCACCCGGTGACTGTAAAATGTCATTTCCATCTTCAGCACAGTCTGAATCCATGATAATGGATGACTTTCATTCATTTGGACAACTGGATGAGAGATGATCTCTGATGACTACAACAATAATGTTTCCCCAGGAAGCCACAGAAGCTTGCTTAAACCCAGGATGGCAACAAACCAGCCAGGGAAAGGAGCATAGCCCCCATATTACTGCTTATTTCTAAGGTTACTGAGTTTCAAGGGTCAAAGCATTGGTATAATTCTTTACAACACTGAGATCTTCAATCTCAGTAAAGAGCCATGACTGTTTACTTCCTAAAGAAACATCTGACAGGGCTTCCCGTATACCCCAAATACTTATAAACCAGAAACCATGCAGCAAGTGCTTTGCTCACTCTTTTAAGTATGAATTCTCCAATGACTTTAAGAAAGTCTTCACACTCTGATAAAATATACAGCTTCTTTACATGCGCTAAAGTTGTTAATACAAAGCAAAGGCACAAGCTGTGAAATTCAAAAGGTAAACTCACTCAATCTTGCACCAAAACACTGGTTCAGCTGAACAATTGGGAAAAATTAAGTACATAAAGCACATTCTTCTTCTTTACACCTATTTGCAGAAATGAAATGTGAACAAATGGAGGATGAGTCCCTGCAGTTAACGTGGGGGCTGAAAAATGCTCTCTGTGCCACCTGAACATATGCAGAAGGGCCACTACTCAAGGAAGAGTGGTCCTGATGCTTCAGGCACCCATATAATCTCATGTACCTAAGAGAAACCCCAGTCTGAAAGACCGCCTGTGTTAGCCTCTTAAGGTTTATAGATTTTGAAACACTTTCAGGATATTACTCTTTTTTTCATACTTTATACAAAAATGTATGTTCGTATCTCACTTCATGATCTCCCATCACCCAAATCCTTATTCCCATATCATAGTGTTCCCACCCATCAGGTGTTAGCTGTGTTCTCACCATGCAGTTAAAAGCTTCAGGCAAAAACAGTAGCTCCTTTCCTCCTGCATAAAAAGGAACTGTACAAACACCATGAACATGGAGGCAGAAAAGGCAGTTTTCTGTATGGTCCTTCACTATCACCCACTTTTGCTACAGATGGATACAGTTCCTGACATCCTTGTGCTCTTCTAACTTGCACCCTATGCTTAGATTAGGAACAACACCTTCCCACCAGTGACTAATTCACACAGGCAGTGAAACACAGTGCAATTGTGGTTCATTCAGTTTGGAAAGATCACATGCAGCCCCCATGGAGAAATAACTCTTTTGCTACTATGTATGACCAACTTAGGAAGAGCTATAAGATGTACTGCCAAACTGGACAGACCTCCAACTCTCATCTAGTAAATAGGCTGAAGACATCTCCCCCTACAACTACTTCTGTACTCTATACTGAAACATCCTGCACGTTATCAGGAAGTTACTCAGATGGAACTAAGTTAATTATAGGCACAGGAAAATATCTGCTGGCTCCAGGATGTTCTTAATCATGACTTTTTCTGTGCAGTACCTTAACAATTTACAACACTTAGTAGCAGAAAACTGTGTTTTGTTTTAATCTCCTCAAATGAGTTTTTCACTAAATGCAGCAGTGTTCATGAGGATGCTTCATACTCCTGACTGACTCTGTTGTGAATGCATATTTGAGAAGGCAATTGCCATTGCAGCCTAACTTCTGGTTAAAATGACATTTACCAGAGCTTCTAAAATTGCATCTGTAGTCCTTTGTGTTGGAATGAAAGTATTTTCATCTCCTGTGATACAGATTGCTAAAAGAGAATTCTAAACACACAAGGCTCAAAAATGCCATTGCTACAGTAGAGCCTTTCAAGAGAACACCAGACATTCCATGTTCCTCTAGGGTTGGACCCCTGGCAGAAAGAGATCTGTATAAAGATGTCTTCAAAAAGTTACACTGTCTTTACAAGGCTTGTACTGAAGGGGAATTAATACCCGATCAAAAGAAGAGAGAAAATGATTCAGTGTGAGACAGGAAATGATGGAAACAGCCCCTCTTTAGTAGTGACACATCCCTTCTTTTCTCTAATAACCTAAGCTCACACGGTGAAAACCTGCAGGTCCAGGATTCTCAGCCGGCTCTGACATACTGCCACCAGCCAACAGAAACTGCCTTAGCAGAGTCCTGGTAGTTGAGTTTCAAAAAGAAAAAAAAAAAGTGCATGTATGGTACACATTTAGCCCTGCTTCTTTGGAACCATCAACTAAAGCAGCAGCTTCTTCAAAGCACCACATTTGATTTTTCAGTTATGAGGTTTTCATTTCTCAAGCTAAAAATACCCCAGTTGTCATATTCAGAAGTAGCACTCATCGGGCAGCAATATGCTCTGAGATGGAGGGTTTTAAGTGCTTAAGCACCTTTCCCAAGTAGCAAGAGGCTAGACTTGAAATACTGTCTACCAGCTCTACTGAAAAATAATTACATACATGTATATACGCTCTAGAAAACAAATTAAATAAAAAGCGGTTTCGAAGTAGAACATTCAAAATAACAGTGTAAATGCATGCAATGTATATTTAGCAATCTAAAAAGAGAAACTGCATTAAAATAATTTTGTTCTTTAGCACTCATTAAAGACAGACACCAAAGAATTTAGAAAAACAAGTTTGCTTTTTTTAAACTACAGTTTAATCAGATTTAAAGACACAAATTAGAAAAGAACATTTATAGGCAAGTTAAAAACACCTTTAAAACATAACAGCATGCTGCTTCTGCAGCACTGCTGAGACAAATTAGAAATAAGTAATTATTAAAATATCACAATCACAGTGTAACTAACAGTGGTATTTTAATTTTACCATACACCAACACTTAGTTTATGGATCTGTTGAAAAATAACACTTTTTAAAAAATATATATTTTGGAATAATAAAAATGAAATTCACTGACAATGTATTATAATCTGAACCAGGAAAGGCAAATTTAGGAATACTGTAGCTATCCACTTTTAGGGGTGTTCTCTCACCTTAACATACGGGTGGTTGGAGGCATAACTACTTCTGCATTGAGGTAAAACTATTCCCTTGAATGTGTAACCAAGGCAGGAAAGAATAAAGTTCCATATTTTAAATTCTTAAATTGAATAACTTATTACAACATCTTGGAATAATGCTATATCACCCATCTTAAAACTATTTTTCATCCAATACATTTTGAACGTTCTCTTCTAACTGATCTAGAACACATCTGAGGTCTGGGATTTAAGAGTAACTACCTAATTACTATTGTAGCATTTTGACACCTTTGTCACAGTAAGACACATCAGCAGATTCTTCATAGAAATAGTCAACACCACTGGACAAAAGAAGGTACAAAGCAAAGATGTAAAGAGAACCGAAAAACACAGAGAAAGGCAAATATGCATAGGCAAATACTCCTTAACTTATTGTGATAATTGTTGCACCTTTAATACACGGTGTCGCACTTTTCTGATTACCAGTCTCTAGGCACCCTGTTTCTCTATTTTTTTTGTTTCGGATTACATTGTCCCAATTTTCAAGTCTAATCTGGCTAGAGCATGGACCACAGCTATCTACTCACATGACATATTGTGGTGAAACCTAAATGAAAATCCAGCCTGGGGTACTCCTCCTCCCTTAGAGAACAAAAGGAAGGAAGAAGATTGTGCAGAGGTCTCTTTCACCAAGAGGTTTGTTTGAATAAGGTGCTGGACTGAGTCACTAGTAATACAAAAACTTTCCTCCAGAAGTGGCCCTACCTCAGATCTCAGTCTGAAGTCAAGTTTTCTATCATAGCCTGCAGCAGAATAACCTATAAAAGCTGGTTTTGCAACAGTGTGAAAGAAGCCTTTACTTGCCACTTAAAGTGTAACCAACAGATTCTGTTTTCACGGTAGGAAGCAGGAAGCTCGAGTACTCTGAGAACAGAGCCCCACAGCCTTCAGCTGTAATGTGCGACCGGAGGGCTCAACACCAGCCTCATCTGAATATTGATAGAACCTGTTTTAAGTGTATTTATGCACATTATATGTAATGACAGTTTGTCAATTCAAAGTTTACACAATGTTTATATGGATATGCACATGGGTTCAGAAAATCTAAAATCATCTAAAACCAAGACCAGGTCTAAGTCACGGGACACACACAGCTAATGCACAAATGATGATAAAGTGGCAAAATTTACTTTTGCATGTTTGCATACCTAAACTGAGCAAAATTATGTTTTAAATATTTAATGTGACCAAAATTGATACATTTGATGGTTAGATTTTGTAAAAAACCTACAAAAAACCCATTCTGAAACAAGCTTATAAGAAATCTTTTTTTCGCTTAGTTTTGACCATAATAAGCAAGTGTTGCAATATTTGTAGTTGTGACTTGGCAGGGTGACTTTGTGGATGCCTGGATTTCATGGTGTTTGCAGAATGTCTAGGTTAAGACAGCAAACATGTCAAAAATCCAGCCAGATGTAGCAGAGAGCAGCTGCAGCCTGGGTCACAAGCAAGTAGAACCTCTGTCAAGCTCTGCACATGGGGTTAGCTCCCTGCAGGAACTGCGTGGCAAACCCTCCCAGCCACAGATGGGACACATTCTGACCAGAGACTTCTCCACTGCCATCCTTTTCCACCGTGACTGTGAAGAAGATGAAGACCGACAGTGCAAACTAGCTGAGATGCGGACAGATCTGGTAATCTTATGAGAGTAGGCTCAATTCACTAGAGTGCCTGCTTATTTATTCAGAATAGCATTTAAATACTAATTAAAGTACTTATTGCCAATTGATTTTTAAACAGGAAAATTAAAAAGTACACCAAGTGCAGTTCAGAGTATTATTTGATTTAAATAAATACATAAAGGTTAATCATGTAGTGAAATGCTGTGATGAATCAGCACAGAACTAGTGTGTATTTTCTTATACATAGAGTCTGCATCATATTAAAATCCTTAAATTTATTTCCATCTGTTTTTCTAACACTGATCACTTTTCAACATAGATGGTAGTATTTCAAAATTTTCAATGAAAATTAAATTCTCAAGCCTGATTTCATAATTCAGTGAGGATTACAAAGTGAAAGACTTAAGGGAAATGAAAGCCTAAATTACAGTAACTTGTGCTTTTAAATTTCTTTATCTTTCAAGGCCAACTTATAAAGTTGAACATGTGAAAGTTTACATATAAGCAACAGTTACACATTTGTATGCAAACGTGAAGACACATTTGACCATGTATTTAAACAAATTGTCAACAATTTGTTTGCAAAGCTTCTGAGAGAAAAAAAAAAATCTAGATTTTGTTAAAATTACTTTTGATATGAATTAGACAGGAGGTGATGATCTCAAACATCTCCTCTGCATCAGAGGACATTTTACCACTATCCAAATCACTGCCATCAAAAGAGGCAAAACTACCTAGTGTGCATCCTGTCATACAAGCCTAGCATTTATATTAATATTATTTATTCCCCTGGGGGAAACAGAACAAGTTCTTTAAGTGTAAAATTCTTCTAATAAATAATATACTATATTGGTAAATCTTACACCATATGTCAGAGTAGAGCAGGGAATATACTACGGTCTCTTCATGGTCTTCTCACTAAAGTGTGATTTGCAATCAAGAGCATATTGAAATGCATACCAATATTTTTAGATGTAATACATTTTCAAATGTCACCAATTATTGAAATCTTGTCTACATGTCAACTTAAGGAATGGCCAGGGAAGAATAAGATTCCTGAATAAGAAGGACATATCTGTAACTGAAAAGCTAACAAAGCCTTTTTGATTACAACAGTAGTGGGCACCACTGAAAGTATTATTTAAATATGTAATATATATCTCTCTCATTAATACAGAATCATAAAAGTTAAAAAAGGTTAAGCAAGCAAATAGTTACTATCAGGGTGACTACATTTACTAACTAACATTAACTCATTAAGTGCCTGAATGAACTGTTCACAATAGGCAAATATCTGCAAAGCACCATAAAATTATGAATGATATGTTGTATTTACTTTTCATAGTGTGCTGATCTGCAATACAGGAAACACTTTTACCTTTTGGATATACATTAGTTAATAAGTGAAAGAATACTTAAAACCATGTTTCCTTCATGTCCAAAACATATATAGGAAATATACTTTCTACAGTTTTTCTCAGGAAGAGCAATAGTAATCACTGCCATCCTTTCAAATTCAGCATTATCAAATGATGTGTGTAAAACCTAAAACTTATCTAAAGCATTGGGGCTGGCTGCTCTTGACTTTCTGACTGAATGGACAAAAAGGATCCAGTGCGATAGCAAGGCAGAAAACGAGTAAAGCAGAGGGAAAGTAACATCAAAACCCCAGTTTGACTAAAATCAGAGTGCTGCCATTAAAACAAAACACTT
The DNA here is from genome assembly GCA_013398855.1 of Mohoua ochrocephala. Lineage (NCBI taxonomy): Eukaryota > Metazoa > Chordata > Aves > Passeriformes > Acanthizidae > Mohoua > Mohoua ochrocephala. The sequence continues at coordinate 7,659 of VZTA01018361.1, forward strand.
CTTTCCACAGTCCCCAAGAGAATTCATTTGCGTGAAGAGCAGATTTTTGTTCAAAGTACTTTCAATGGCATTTAAAGGGTAAATTCTAGGACACTATACTTAAATTCTGTGCAGAATTAATTGTCATCATTTTCTTGTGTTGCAACTACCTAATGAGTTCAAATAATGAAAAAATTCATGTCCAATTTTGAAACCTGTATTTTGCCACCTGTGCCCAATGAAAGCATGAAAGTATTTTCTTAGCTGTTTTAACTTCCCCATATACAAAAGTTCTGAACAAAACTGTGTTCACTCACACTGAAGTACCAGTCTGCACTACCCTAAACCTGCTTGTTTTCTGGGAGCCCTTACAACTGTTTCCATATTTCGTTAAGAAGAATTAGTAAGCCTCCACAGCACACGTGGGCTTGCACGCCAAAACAATAAAACAAGAGTACCAGAACATAAATAGGAAGACAGCACTTTTGTACTGGCATCCAAAAGTGTTTGTTTGAATAGATTTGGAGACTGCACCAATAAGATGAATTTATGTTCAAGAGTAACAAATCCTGAAGGAATCAACTGTATTTCTACTTACCCACCCAGAAATGAGCAAATCTCATTTTTTCTTTTATGTAAATGTCCCTTCAAGTACAGAAAGCAAAAAAATGTCTTTCCTGATTCTGTATATCCAACAAGGATGATCAAACAAACTAGAATGCCCTTACTTATTATCAACAAGAAAACCATAATGTGGTGTCAAAGAGGCATATGACAACCACAACCTCATGTAAGGAGAAATCTACCTGGGCAATCAAAGTAAGGATTTAGAAGTCAGATTATTTTATCTTAAAGATAATACAGCTGTCACTGAAACAATGAACATCCCTGCTCATCTAAACAGACTCATCCACTCTCACGTCATAGTCAGTTCCCCCTTTCCGAGTAGATTAATTAGAGCTAACCTATGTATATGGGAAGTTATGTTCTCCTTCTCCTGGAGTTTTAGGCAGGGAGCCAAGGCCCAGACACAGAGTTATGTCAGCAAGGAAACAACTCTGACCTAACTTAGGGTCTGGTTCTTTAGGGAGTGCTGTGATGGTTTTTGCATGGCAATATCCCGAAAGCTGAGGACCATCATTGCACTTCTGGTAGTAAGAATACTCATCCAACTGGAGCTAGATATTGGATGAAAACTTTAAGTTTCAAAATATTATGACAAAATTTTCTCAGTCATTTGTTAGTTATTAATCAACCAGCTGCATTATTTTTCTCTGGTATTACTTTGTATCTGGTTTAAAATTAAAAATATACCCTACATGGATAAGCAGTTTGTGTTTACTTAAAAAAATGACACGAAAATACAGAATATATGCAATTAAAATGTAGCCCTTTAACAGTAGTACTCTAGAACTGACCATCATCTGGCAATAAATGGTCGGGAATAGATATAACCACTGCATTGTTTCCTTGACACACTTCCATAATTCGGACAGTCAGATATTCTGAAGGATTTCTTTCTTTCATTGTGTTACCCCAAAATATGACATGAAATTTGCATCTAAAATTCTAATTCAAAGAAAAAGCTTTTCCTCAAATTCACACACTTCTTTGGATACAGGTTCACCAATTATCAAGCATACAGAAATTGGTTATGATAGTCATTTCATGTTTGACTACCTATGTGCTGGAGCTTCAAGGTAATTTTGCTATTTTATACTGAGAGCATCATCAACTAACTGATGCCTGACAATTCAAAATAACTTTAAGTATTAAAAATCACTTTTTGTAAAACAGTTCTATTCTAGAACAAGTATTTCTGGTATTTAAGGGCAAACCTGCACCTTTCATTGAAATCCCAGTGCTTGCACGTTGTCTTCTGTGCCTTGTGGCTGCCTTTCCACCTCTGGCTGCAAAGCCCACTTGGCAGTGTTTTATTGGGTTTAGGTACTTTAAAGTAAAAGAAACCTACATTAGAGCTATCAATCCCTGGAAAAAGTAAATCTTGAGGTGTTTTTAATCCATTCAGAAGGGCCATTTTAATCCATTCAGAGTAATTATACTCTTTATCAAAGAAACCTAACTATAATTTGGCATCAATGTTTACAGTTCTGTGATGTACTCTTAATAGTTTGAGATACTTTAAGAAAACCCTCCAAATACTGAGATGCTTATTGCAATCCCTTTGAAAGATTCCAAAGTCTTCTAGTGACTTTGCATTTCCTATTTTTATCTTCTTTATAGCATGTAGTGTTATATATTTGAAACACTTTCCACATAAAATCAAACTTGAAATACCCACTTAGAAACAATATTTCAGTAAATAGAGGGTTTAAGGCAAGTCATTCAATTGGAAAAATTAATTTCCATTTGTTAATCCTAGATTGACACAATTTTGTTCCACCCCATCAGTGCCTTGGGATACACAACGTACATTCAGCAAAGGGCACACATATGACCCTATGGACATACGTTGCAAGTCCTGAGTGCCCATTGAAATAATGGTAATATCTTCATATAAGGCGTGACCCACAGGGACATGGCATGGGAGGGGTTAATTTGTTTTGTTTCCAGTCTTGCTATTGTATGTGATTTTCCTAGGTAATGCAATCTTTTCTTACTAAATATCTTTGCAAACAAATACAAACCCCTTTAAAAGGTGCTAAAAATGGGTTTCTGAAAACATACAAAATATATTCATCATAGTATTTCCTCAATCACTGTTTTAATGCTTGATATCTGCAGGTTATTTCTTGTTTCTGACTGAAACTATTATTTGTCGTGGAATAACTGTTCTTTTGCAAAAGACCTTCTTCTTCTAGTTTTCTGGACCACAAGGGCTGGACACTTTCATGCTTTTTACTTCCTTTTTGAGTTCTTTTCAATGGAAATACCAACAACACCAGGATGCTGGCAATATGAAGACAGAAATAGCAGGAGCTAAAAAACAAACAGAAATAATAAATCAACAAAACTCTGACCACTCTTACAGATATACTTTGCACGTAAGATAAGAAAACATATTTCCTTTAAGAAAAGTAAAATAAGGGGAAGATCAGAAATTAAGTCTTCCCTCACACTGTTCAGGACTGTAACAAGGGGTAAAGTGAACAGAAGTCCGCTTTCAACTTTTTTCACAAGTTATTTCTGGTAAGTCGGTATCTAGTCTTGCTATCGTTCAAGGGCATATAGTAATGTCAACGGTATCATCTGCTTTTGGCTAGGTTTTTCCCCTGCCTCCTGAAAAATAAGTCTGTTATCACAGGAAAATGTGAGCACTCTATGGTTTTTCGTACGCAAAACACACCACGTTCAAGCACTAGAATAGAAATATGGTTTGCTCAGCTACAAGTATATCTTTAATTATATCACTAAAATAGCTTCAGAAATCTTCTGCCACTGAAAGTACTTCTATTCCAAGTTAAAGAAAAGGAAACAGGCAGAATGTGCTTACCTGTAAAAGGTGAAAGAGGGTTTTACAGAGAGCAGTACAAATGGCACGACTGTGTAACTTATTGCTGCTTGAGTTGCCATCCATGTCACAATATCATAACATAGTTTAACAGCAGGAGATTCAACAAAATAGTGTCTGATATTGTTTCTTATCTGAAAAAGCAGGTAGTATTAAGTTAGCTGAGGAAGAAACCTTTAGAGCTCAGACTTTGTTGCATTGACACAAAAGTCATAGGATGAATTTCAATGCTACAGTTTGGTCAAATATCTTTGAACTATTCAAAATGCCCATCAACTTCAACAGGAATTGGCTCAAATTCCCCGCACTTCATTCAGCATGGGAATTTAAGCATTTATCAATTTAAACAGAGTTTAAGTAAATGAATTCTACCCTAAATCCAATGCAAATTTGCACTGCTTGTCTGAATGAGGCAGACATTGTATTCTATCAAGCCATTCTGCAAATATAGAGGGTTGGAATAAGCGAAGGCCAGAATGCTTCTGACGAAAGCTTCTATGTGGTAAGCCATTTTCATACACTTCTTAGTAAAATATATTTTAAGACCAGCAGGGTATAAATCAGAATACACAAAATATCAGTTCTAATTACACATTTCAGGAGTCTTAACTTCTAGCAAGCGGGATTATTACAAAACGACTCAATTTTCTATGCTGAGTCTTCTTTTGTTCTAAAATTCTGCTCAAAAGAATGAATGCCAAAAGTATTTAAGAAACCCAAATACAAAACCCACACAGGTTTGGGTTCAGTTTCATTTAAGGCTATAATTAAAAGATATCAGCAAATCTTTGCCTCTCCTTCCTCTGACTGAACTGTTATCCTTGCTCACACTGTTATGTGCTGACAAGCCAAGATGGGCTCAATTCAGCCTTTGACCCCAACCTGATACCACAGTTGCCACCTCCCAGTCACCTGCACTGAAGCAGTCCTCTTGGAAAAGCTGCACACCAGAGCACATTGTTGAGCTTCCTCAACCCTCCGTTTCTTTAGAACTTCTCGTTCCAAAGAGCATACCAAGGCTAGCTCCCGCTGATTTAATTCTTTACATTAAAAACCTTTTTTTATCCTTCTTGTTCTTCTTATTTTAATTGCCCTGTAGATACCACATTCTCACTCAGTCTTTGCTTAGTTAAGCTAAGTCAAACAAGTAATTCTAGCTACATGCTCTTCATTCTGCCATCTCTCTTTAGTTTATTCCTATAGTCACATGCAATGACTTGTTCTTGAGTTCTATAGAACTCAGATGAAGCTTCACAAAAGTTCTTGTAATCTTTTATTTTAGGACTTGAAGAACAACTTTTAACACAAATCTATGACTGCCACTAGTAAACACCTGATTATGAAATGTGTAATGATTAAAGGCGGTAAAATAAGTTGGATCCATGCTTAGGCATAATAGAACAAAGCATGGATCAAAGCTGCCAAACTTTGCAGTTAAAGGCTAGTAGAGTTAAATAATAAATATGCTGAGGTACCCCTAACATATCTTAGTTAATATTAAGTATCCGTTGATACAGAAACTCAAAATATTTTTTACTAGCCTATTGATTGATACATATGAAACATGAATACAGTGTAGTCTACTAGAGAAGCCCAGGATGAAGGGCAGTGAGTACTCCAATTTACTGGACTCATCTCACTAAGTAAACAACTTTTATCTGTGAACTGTCCCAGAACCTTGGTTTTTGCACCAGCCCCTGGCTGATAAATGTCAAAAGTTCCCTGTGATAGAGTCTGGAAGGAGAAGAAAGCTGTGTGTATTGCAAAGGAGTCGGTTCTGTCAAACAAGGACTATGCCCACATCTTGTGAAGAAAGAGAAGCATCTGTTTTATTGATGTAGTAACAACCTAAATCTGAAGTACCACCTTCCCCTAGCTATTATAGCAACCACAGAGCAGTCTGCTTCATTTATCACTCTCCTGGTTCTTTCTACAAAAAAAGTGCTCTGTTATGCTGCTCTGATCAGATGTGTAATTTGTTCCTCTTTTCCACTGAGTGACTGATAAACCTGTCTCTGTTCTTACACAGCTTTCTAAGGCAGAACTGTGAGAGATTTCTTGGCAGATTTGCTGGTTCCATATGGTTCTGAATAGCAACTGCAAAAGCTTGTTAACGTGACCGCACTGCTGGCTGGCCAACTTGAAATAGGAACTGAACTAGAGATTTTTATGTGCTGCTTGAGGGGGAACATTCTTTAGTTACCATCCTTACAATAGTACTGGACAGAAATTAAGGATGAAGCAGACTCTAGAAATATATAGCATTGACACCCAAATTTTAAGCTACTCATCATCACTGATTTTTTCAAAATTATTTTAGATGACATCGACCTGTTCAGCATGGCATAGTGACACACCATCAATTAATACAGAGGGAGAGCTTCCACAAAAGATATGCCACAAAGATGTTATAGGCTATGTGCAGTCTTGTTTGTTTCCATCAATCAAGCCCTCCTTTTAATTAATCATCCCCATTGCTCTCATAACTAAGCAGCACTATCAGACAGATTGTGTATCAACAGTAAAGGGCATCTTTGGACTACGGAACATGATCAGTTTGCTTTTAGAAAACTTACTATTTAAGAAGATACTTGGTTGGTACTTACAGCTCGTGCTGCTAGTGTCATTAGTACTCCTGTTAAAAACGTTAAATAATATCCTGGATAAACCCCATGCCAGATGGCAGAAAGGATGAAGGTTTGGATCGTTGGGCTGAAGGTGGCTCGCTCATAGCACACTCTAGCAAGTCAAAAACAATTCAAGATAAGTAACAAAGCAAATCACCCACAATCTTCCCAGCTATCATTTATATTTTCACCAGTTTCATCTCCAACACATAAGTTTCAATGCAATTGCAGTTTTCTTTATTTAAGAATGTTGTCACTATATTATGGCTTACAGAAAATGCTTAAAGCCATTCACAGCTCCCGATTCCAGCCCTGAGTACTAAACTGTGCTCAGTGCCATCACACATGGTCCTTATTCCTAATGAAGTGATACACAAGCATCCAAAGATGGGTGTTGGCATTAATAAGGGATCTTGAGCCATCCAAGAATGTGTCTGAAAAGCTGCACTGGAAGGCAGAAACCACCCCCAGACTCTTGGGATGAGTCGGGTATGTTTTCCATAAAATAAGAGCAGCTTATAGGAGCAGGGGAAAACTAACAACTACCTTCAATTTTGAATAATGAAGAAACTACAGTTGAAAATGTGTCTGTGTGACACAATTAGGTGAGCATGATGATGAAATTGTAATAAATACTCTAGCGCTGAGAGAGTATCAAATAAGGAGAATGCTGAACTCTGTGTTATTTTAAAACTGAGACTCTGAATTACTAGGCAAGGTCCTATAGTAAGGAATTCTAGAAGGAAGAAGGGAAAAAGGAATCCAAGAAAGGTGGTTTCTAGAAGATAACATTATATGACACAATGACAAACCATCATGATGTGGAAGAATGATAGGAAACATGGTAAGGTCCTGATATGGCTTCATCAAGAGTTCTTTAATGTCTTTAATGATCTGAAAACCAAAAAGCAATAGGAAATATGGAAACGGATACAAACTAACAAAGCAAAAATAAACAGCACAAGCATGCATGAGCACAAATCTACGGCTAACATACACAAATGAGTTTTAACTAAAAAGGCTATAGACACCAATATGTAAAAAGGTTTTATAACCACATAGCAAGTAACAGAGAAAGAGAAGAGAACGCACATCTGCTATTCAAAGATGACAAGCTAATGATACAGAGAGCCACAACATCCACTACTAATCTAACTACTTTACTGCAACTTCCACATAAAGGAAAGATTACTGAAATCTACTGATGCAGTCAGTGTTGAAGAACAGAAGGTAAAAATACAGGATCTGAATAGGGGAAGATTAAAAGTGTAATTTGCTAATTTAATTTATTCCAGTCAAATAGATGTGGTAAGTTTTATCTTATGAGGTCTTCAGTGGGATAGGTGCACAACTCCCTCCTCTTGCTAAAGGGCTTCACTCACAATGGCCATTAAGATGAGAACATGGGGCTGGCGTAATACTCAAAACTATCTGAGGACATTTGCCCAAAACAGATCACCTTAAAGAGGAAAGCAACATTGGCCAGGCTGAATAGTAAACAGACACATTTTTGACAAAGAATCTGTCAGCCTCAGGAGTAGCAAAGCATTAGGAAAATCTGCAATCAGTCAGGGAGACATCTTGGAGCAAAATACTTTTCATCAAAACCTGGTTTGACACTGCCAGAAGTCACCCCACCAACACCATGACCTCTGTCTTGGCCGAGACAGAGCACCCCTGGCAGACACAGAGGAGCTGTGTCCGGATAGGGGACTGTCAGTGCAGTGCATCATGCCAGGGAGCAGTGTCCCATCCCAGTCAGCTGCCGGCACATGGATTTGTGCCAGGCTTTTCTAGTGGGCATGTGAAATCAGTGGGTTCACACCAAGCTGAAGCACCCACATCTCCCACAGGCACTACATGCAAGCAGGGTTTTGCATCCCACAGATCCTTGGGAGAGGAGGTGCAGTTTGCATGTAATTGTGTACGTACATGTGTGCTTTTTAAACTGCCTGGGATTAGTTACAGGAGAGTGTTTAGAAATGTTTATTACACCAGAGCACTAAACACATACAAAATGTTATGTGTTCTAGCACTGCTATTCTAAATATGACTGGTGGCTAATTACATCTCATTAATAAAGTGATACATGTCTTCAATCTTTATTTGATTTAAAGTACTGAAATTGTCCCCTGAAAAGCATTCAGGAGCGAACAAAACTCACTGAATTAACTAACCAAATTTCAGCTGTATCAATGCAAGTGAGGTAAGATACAGCACAAAAAAAAATAAAAAATCAGACTTCAATTTCAAAGGATAAAAAGTAAACTTAAACGCTTCCATGGATTTGGCAATAATAAATCATGTTCAAATGCTTCATTTGACGCTCCTAAAAACAAACCAAGGAAATATGGTCATCACAACAGGTTGAGAAAATCTGTTCAAATATAGGTGGTTCAGGTTATCTTATCCATAACGCTCTAGAAGTGGGAAGATGCATCAACTGTTCAACAAGGTACTGTCTTTGGTCTGGTTCTATAATTTCTTTACTAACTTAGGTGGTAGACTGAGAAGTATACTTTTCCACCTTGTCTTCCCTTCCTTTTTTGAGGTGGAAGGTGGGATGGACGAGATTGGCATTGTTTTCTTAGTAGAGAGCACTAGAATCCAAAATGATCTTGCCAGACTTGAAGGATGTTCTGAAATCAACAAGATGAAGTCCAAAGCATAGAACATCTAATAAAAAAAGTGGAAGACACAAACCAGTACCATTCCTGCAACATTACTGAAAAAGTGTAGCTGAGTATGAATATGGATCAACAGTATGAAACACTGAGTATCAGCTAAGCATGAATCAACAGTCGATTGCTGCTGCAAAAAAATGACAGATATAACACCCTTTCTAAAGAATCACAGTATTACCCAAAGAAAATAATGATAACTAATCCACTCATATTAATCAACTCTGCCTCTAAAAAGCCAGGAAAAGACCTTGAAGGTCTTAGCAGAAGTACTACATCCACTCTAAGAAGACAGGAAGTTTGGAAATATTTCAGAATTAAGCAACAAGAACCACAGAGGTTTTGCGAACATGACCAAAGACAAATGGGATTAGATAGTTTCTTTGGAAAAAAAAAAAAAAGAACAGACTGAGGGGGAACATAACAGCTTTCCCAGTCAGGAAACATTATAATGATACATTTTATTGATATATGGTACTATGTAAATATCTATTTTAACTTACATGCTCGTAACAATAATGCCTTTGAATTGCTGTATATTATGATCTACATTAAATATTTACTAAACCTCTTTGTGATCTGTAGCTCCATTAACTGTGTCTTTTAGAAGTTTGTTTTTACACACAACCAGGGTTTAACTGATGGTTCAGTTTCTCTTTAGAGAGTATCAGAAAAAAACAGAACAAATGCTTATGTCTGGCATTTCATGTGAGATAAATGACTAAAGTTTTAGGTACTCCTATAAATGGTAAAAAAGTGAGGTATTAAGAGTGGATGTTTAAAGTAACCCATGAGCAAATCCTCTATGCAAATTGTTGGAGCATTGCAACTAACCAAATCATTACTAAAAATATATATATGTTCTCTACCACTATTTATGGAGCTCATATATAATCAATTAAAACAATCTTTTACTTGCAACAAAACTTTCACCAAACATCCACCTTTCTACAGCCTTTCACTTTGGCAGAATCAATTTAGACTATCCTCAAGGATTCTTCTACTATTGTTTTAAAAAATACTTATTAAAGGAGACGCTTTAATTTTTCTTCACATCTTCTTTTGTTGTCACCCTGAGCAATTGATTTGCATTTTTTTTTCTTTCGATTATCAACAGAAATATGGTGCTTCTTCACTAATATTTTTTGTTTAAAATCATTCCATTTAGGAGGTTTGAAAGTTTGTTGAAATACAACCTTTTTCTATTATGTTTTAATACTGTTAAACTTCTGTTCTCTAACTAAATTAAAATAGCTAAAAAACATATTTGATTTTTGAAATGCTACATTTCAATACCTGCAAACATACAATTTTTTGTTGACTGTCCTAGAGATAGATTCCATTGACTATTGAGCCAACCAGCATAATCACACAAAATTCAATTTCTTTTTTAAATTGAGTGAGCCAAATATTTAAGGATTATGGACAATGGAAAGGATTTATTTAAGGATTATGGAAATTATGGAAGAAAGACAACACCCTACGAAGAAATTTGATGGAAGAGACATCCTGTTGCCAGCTATCCTAGAATAAGGGGTAAAGTCCTCCAAGTGATCCCAAGATAGGGGTCTCAGTTAAAATTGCACCTAAAAATAGGAGATGAACTCAACAGTCTGACTGGAAGAAGGGAAACAACACCCACGTGCTACTCAGGAACACTTCTACTGTCTCCTTACCACAAAGAAGCAGAATGATGTAGTTCACAGGGCACTGTACCTGTTCCCCAGGCAAGGAAAAGGAGTTGCAGTTGAGAGAGATTCATTTGGAATTTTTGCTGACAGCACATTGTAGGGTCATGCACTCATAATGGAAGGAGCACAGAAAGTTCTCTCACAGAACGTATGGAAGCTCCTGTATCGCTCTGCAGCTAAAAATAATGCAGAGCTTTCACAGGCTGAGATGTACATTTTGCCTGCTGCTCTCAGCAACATGCCCTGGTTAAATGCTAAGAGAGGGGAAAAAGACACCTCTGCAGATTAACAGCTTTAGGTTCCTTACGGCCCCTGAAGAAAAACAGTTTCTATCATAACCTGATAGTTTACATTAAGAGAGAAGTCCTAAACTCAGGAGCTTTAATTCAAGTATTACAAGAAGAATGTACTGTGCAGTTGCTAAACAAGTGATGTTTTGTGGGGGTTAGCTTTAAATGTTAATACCATCTTCAAAGAAATATTTATCTAAGAAATTTCAGTGGAGAAAGGCTTTCCTTTAAGAAATAAATACCTTTTGAGCCAAAGAGCTGTTTGGATATTCCAGTTATCAAGGAACATCTTGAAACTTGTGGAAAACTGTAAAGCAAAACAAACTAATTATTTCCATAATTGCCGAGTGTCACAATGTGTTTCAGAATTCTTGTGTATAAATTATAAATCCTCCCACCCAACTCCGTGATGAGCTGAATAAGTTATTTACTCAACTACTTATAACCACAAAATAATTTGGAAGTCAATTGACAAGGAGAACATGTTCAAAACAGGCTATTTCCCACCCCCTTCTAAAGGCGTGAACACATCATTTCTGACTTAGAACATATTCACTATCTTAAGGAATGAATGTGTAGGAAAAGTTACTGAAATTACGAGCAACTACCTACATGGGCATGTGGGTTTTTTTTGAAAGAGCCAGAAACAAACCTCTATTTGCTGGATTCTCAGATTTGATATTAGATCCCAACGTGTAACTCCATTTTTATCATAGCCTCTAAAACCAAACCCTGCTGCATTATTAATTGCATCTGCTGCAATGAGACAAAAAGAAACAAATTAATTATTAACTGTCTGTATTACAAATGGTGCATCGTGTAGTTTGTTCAAAACACTTACCACATTTTAAAGACTACATTTATTTTTTCTTTTAAATACTGAGGATCACTTGAACAAACAGAAAACAATCCAAGCAACACTGGCTTCCAATTCAAAAACTTGTACAAAAGCACAAGAATGAGAGGTAGCAGTAGCTACTTCACAGTACAGATGTTCCCCATCTCCCATACCATCCACTTAGATTTGCTTGAGCAATCAGACAGAGAAACAAACTCAATGAAATGCATCAAGACTACAAAACAGTGGCTGGTTGTAATGATTTGAGACAGCAGCTCAATGCTCAGATGCATGTTTTTGGTCTTCTTTATGCAGCAACAGTGATGCTTAAAGCATAAAGATTAAATTGTGTGATTCCCTCCAAGCAGATGCACATTCACAGCACCTCACACAGAGCAGTGGAAACCTAACAGAAGAAAACAGTAATTTTCTAAAATTTCCTCAACTGTACTTTTCAAATTAGGATGGCCACATACAAGGCAGTGAGGTGTTTTTGAATTTATAATATTTTTACTTTCTTGTGAATTTTTTTTTTTGAAACATCTTTGAAAGCAACAAAATTTCCTGCCTTACATCTGATGTCGTTATGTCAACTTCAAACACTGGGCAATAGTTTTATGCTCAATTAGAAACAGCTGGAGACAAACTCCATAGTCTTTTGCAAGTTGGAATGCAAATACTACAACTAGAGTTAGTATTCATTTACTAACTAGCATTTTAATATTCATTTTAAGTAATTCATTTCATTAACATATTTTTTTAAGTGTTAAGAACAGTAATGTACAACTCAAAGGTGTAACATCCAGTAAAACTTTTAAAGCCCCTCACATTCTGCTCCTACCGTTATAAGTTTAGATGAGACAAAGTGGAAGGAAGAAGGCAAAAAAAAAAGCTATCTAACAAACTAGAAGTACAGAACTGGCATATTTCCTTTGGTATTTACCAAAGGAATGCTAGGTCTACACTGCTAGCAAGTGCACAAGGAGGAATCTAACTGAAGTATTAAAGGCAAAAAAGAAGCCAACTAAAATTATTCACTTTTCAGATAACTACTACTATTTACAGATGATGATATGGGTGTATAAGAGCACAACCTACAAAAGTATTTCTTTCCACAACAAGCCCCAGAATTACTATATCCAGACAAGCTGAAAGCATTTCATTCATTGACCAGGAATGAAACCAGCAGCTGTAAATGAGTCATGCTGCTCTGCTACACTAAAGCTTTCTTTATTGCATTGTTCCCACAGATTCTCTCTCAAAAGAATTATGAAACAAATATGTAAAACTGGAGAGGAGGAGGAAGCTGATGAAATCTGTTGTGTGAACCACTTCCATGATGTTACCTTACTTAAATAACGCATCTTCCCGTTGTACGTGTCATTTTTTACAAGTAACATGAAGGGAAATGCAAAATATTCTTTAAACTATATAATCTATTCAAGTGTTTTAAATAAGTTACTAAGCATGTTGTCCCACCAGTCATTCAAACTTTCAGTAAACAAAGACTAAAACTGAAGCGTCAACCCATCAAATTCTGAAAATGCCACCTACTATTAACAACAGTATCATGCATCTGAATTCCAAAGTATTAATTTTCCTTCATGATTGAATAACATCAAGCAAATTACTGATAACTAACCACAGAAAGAGGTTAAAATTAACTTTGAAGATATGCCAAAAATAAAGGTATCAAAATAAATTTTAAAAAACCACAAACAAACAAAAAGAAGGATTTGACATCAGACCAGATTTACTACTATTTTTTTTTAAAGTTATTGTTCATTAAAACACTATCACTCTCCAAAACTCCTTAGGTTTCACTCAGACTTGTAAAGGAGACCATGATCTCATTTGCAACACTCTCCCAACACCGTGCTTACATTTCTGGTAGCTTTTGTTTCTCAAAAAGAGAGACACTTTTCAATGTACTTAATACCTCGAAATACTTAAATGCAACCAGGTTTTCCTGAGGCCTCAAGAGGGCACTGCCACTTTTTAATACACACTTAGGTGTGCACACCTCAGATGACTCTCAATACAAGCCCTTTCTGTTATTATTATATTTTTAAACATATACTTACCTAAAGTCCATGCAAAATAATACTTGGGTCTGGCAGCCATAAGAGACACATATAGGTAGAAAAACCTTACAGGCCATGATGCTGTAGCTCTGAAGTTATCATCAATGTTGTATTCCACAGGCAAAGTTTTTGTAATAGTCATGTGGAAGAGTAAGGACAGTCCACAGATCAAGAGTTTCTGTGCCACGGCTATCTGAAAATTTAAGATGGGAGATTTTGTAAGCTTCATTTTTTTGTTTATCTTCTAGAAAAAAAGGAAAGTTATCATTTTCCTTCCCTATACAGATATATACATATGCTAATTTTTCAGTAATATATATACGAGCAACTTTAAAATAGTTTACAAAAAAATCTCTATTTTATAGAGACACAAGGAATATTGTTATATTGATCGAGTTGTAAGCATCACTTCTCCTGGCCAACATAGCAAATCCAGTCTGACTATAATGAGCCAGAGCACCTTTTGCAACTCAAATTTTTTTTCTTATTTTCTTGTCAAATTACTGAAGCAATTAAATTGTTAAGACATCATAACACAAAACATATAATCTAGGACAAAGTACTATTATTACTGCAGGGATTCCAAAACAATGGCAAAGTTTCAGTTTCTTTTCAGGAATCTGCCATAGTGCAGGTGTTCAATTGCTGCCCAACTCAATACATCAATCAGCTCTGTTAGATTATTACAGCATCTAAATTCTAAACCAACTAAAACACTGAAATGATTTTTGAATTTCAGCCAAAATTTCAGCCAATCAGTTCTAGATAGACCTCTTTTTCCAACCAGAGTGATCAAGCTATAATGGGACAAATAATATGCTCACAGATAAGTGTAAAAGTGTGTTGTTCAGGTAGGACCTACTCAGATTTTCTCAAAACTCAGCTTTGCTACAACCACCACATCAAAGAGTATGTATTTTTAGTAGAACATTTCCAAGGTTCTATTATAAAACAGACAGAGCAATATATGCCTGACAGTGACTGCTCTAAGTCACTAGTCTGATCCACATCGCAAGGGCAGACACCATGTTTTGGGAAAGTCCCCAGTAACACACTAAACCAAGCACTTACAAAAGAGAAGTTTGAGAGCTAATTCATTTAAATGTAATTTTCAAGTTTTCATTTTATGTAAGCTTGATATTTAAACGTTACAGTTTTAATTTACATTACAATTCTACAGATACTAAACTTGACAAGAAAACAATCAATCTGCTTTTCTTTGAAGCATCAGAACAAAAATACAACTAGAATCTTCCTGTCTACACTGCTTCCAGTACATTCGCCCAAACTTTTAAAGATAACACCCTGCTTCACTGAGAGTTCAGCTCCACATGTCCAGCTCCAAAATAAAGAGCAATTCTGTTCCATGATACAGAATGGAGCATTAAAAGTCCAACTGAAAGCACACACTTTGGCAAGACACACAGTATCAAAGATTCACCCAGTTGCACAGACATAAGAAGTGGCACAACCTGATAAAAAAAATAGACTTGGAAAAGCTGTAAAACGGTGAGGGTATTTTTTGATATTGCATATATTTCACTTGGCTCATCTCAGAAGGTATTTCAGAGAGGATCAGGAATCCCAGCTATTTAAAAAACATCAACCAGATAATTCAGGAGGCAACTACCTATTAATGGTTGAAGCTGGTGTTTAATTACTTGTTTCTACTTCCTCTCTAATAAACTTCATGTTAATACTTTATTCTATTACAAGAGTTCAACGTGAAAGGCATTAATTTTTTTAAAGCCTTCCTTTGTTATTCGAGAACTATTAATGATCTCTCTTTGCTACAGCAGAGGGAAAGTTCAGTTGGCTTAACACCTTCAGGATCTTATACAGAAATGAATGTTCATAAAATCAGTTACTACTAAAACTAATGAATCTTTAATTCTGGTATGCAGTATCTGACAAATGCAAAAGTTTGATATTTGTAAATATCAGAAGGCATTACCCCAAAGTTCTGAAGACATTTGCAAAGATTTAATTTAAAGGCCTAAGCCATAATTACGAGTCATGTTCAATTTTGCATGAGAAACAATATTTATAAGCTGGGAACAGTAACATGCAAGTTAAAACATAAGCATGAATACATAAAATAGGTGCTTTCCATCTGAAGATGACCACAAAGTCTCAAAAAATGTTTTGGCCACTTATAAATAATGTTATCTCTGTTTTAAGGCCTGCTTTGTGCCACTTTCTCTACTTACCAATTTTTCTGTTAGTAAACAGAAATCATTCATCTACCTATTCATGCCAAATATGATTTGTATTTCTCTTCTTAACCAAATTGTGGAGGTGAAAACACCTCTTTTAAGGAAAAGCATCAGGGTTTCAACAAAATTTATTTTAAGAAAAAAATAATGAACTCATACAGGACTCTGCCATAAGTTAAAACTTTTTAATTTTAATTGCACTATTTAATTCAGTAATTATAAATCCCAGCACGCTGATACCATTTACAGGGATCAGAATCAGGGATATTAATATCTGTAGAAAACCGTGGTGGACATAAATCTACAAAGTCAGGGAGATGCTGTTTCCAGACTGGTTTAAGCAGAGTTTCTGAAGGCCAAGCCAAACATAGGCTGCAATGCAAAGCAGAGTCCTGCCCTGCCTCCACTCCTTTGCTGCAGGTTTGGCTTGTGCTCCTCAGGCTGAGGCAGATGAGAGAAACAAATCAGATGAAAATCTAGATTTTTGGCATTTTGTTTGGGGTGTGTTTCTTTGAAATTTTTTTGGTGGGAAAGTGTGGTGGTGTGTTGTTTGGTGGGTTTTGGTGGTGTTTTCATGTTTGTTTTTCACAATAAATTAGTTCCAGACTAGATCAAATTATCTGAATCAGAGTACAACACTCTGCACTGACAGCAACAAAATCATTGTTCAATTACCTATTCAAATGCATCTGGTAAAACATTCATTCACTTCCTATTACTTAATTACCCAGGTTATTAATAAAACCTTCTTTGCCAAAGCATAAATGGGCAATCACCAAATTGCACGGCCACACAGGAGGGTTGGTCAGTTTTTACAAGGATGAAGTAACTTGAAGTTTAATTTCATTTACTCTTTAAAGTTTTCAACATACCAAAATAACTGTTCTGTTAAGGACTTAAAAGACCGTAAGATGCAGGATAACCTTGACCTCAGAAGAAGCAGGATATACAAATTATTTTATAACAAAAAGGTAAAAAGACCTGGCTCATTTAGTTTTGATGAACAACTGGGCATACCTGTATAAAAATATCAAATATGATCAACACTGGGAAGGGAAGAAGGTACTTAAGCTAGAAGGCAGTGCCAGGACAAAACTAAATGTGCACAAATTAGATGGGAATACAATTAGGTTGAAAACCAGACACTTAATTGGAGAAAAGGGTTCAGAAGCAGCTTTCTAATTGAAGAAATAAAGGTAAAACACTCACAGAGCTCAGAAAACTTAGAAATACATTACTGCATAAATATACATAATATATAAAAATAGATTTAAAAAAGTAGAGAGGAATCTTCAAAAATTTTATTTGAATGAACTTGTTCTTAGGTTGATAAAGAACCAGTATATAATACATAATATTGAACTGTATTAAAGCACATTATTCTGGGGAGGTTGGTACATCAGATAAAAATTATAGATAATTAAGCAAGAACATTATAACCTGTAGGAAGATTCTGCATAATAAGCGAGAAAGCAGATATCTGCTGACAGGAAGCTTGTATTTTAAGGGTAGCCATAATAAAAAGAAACTTACAAAGACAGATATTAATTTCTGAGAGTTGACACCACTTTGAGCACCAACAACTGATAGCTTGCAAAAAGGCACAATAGGAGGGATATAAGAAGTAAGTTTTAATATGGTGACTCGATTCATTTAACATGCAATGAACACAGCAAAAGTACTAAACCGAGTTAACATCATGCAGTCGACACACAGTAGAGAGGAGGAGGCTGGCATGAACTACTTTGGTTACGTAATTATATTTAACAAGAAATGAAACTTACTGTAACTCAGCTCAAGGATTTTTTAAATTTATGACATTAACATTTGCTGATCCCCACTACAATTCAATTTTTTTTGAGTTACCTAGAAATTTATTCTTCTCAAAATAATAACAAATTTAAAGTATTCATATAAAGTTAATGGTATTTAAACATTCTTCTAGAACAAGACAATGAATATTTGAATTGATGCAGCAAATGCAGTGAAATTGTATCATTCACCTTTCTCCAAAAGCACACAATACTCACTGGTGTTATAAAATGCAGCCAGATTTCTCTAACACCAGTTGGGAGATGAAGTATCAGGAGCATAAACAGCTTCTCTTTGTTTTTATGTCAGAAGCTAATGCAGCATAAATCGCAAAAGTTTCAAGCATCTTAAGAGCAATTAATTTTGAGGAAAACCACTTACCTGAAAGAAGCAGCCATCATAGGTTTACATTTATTTCTATTGAATTGTCCAGATTACTAGCAAGATTATGTGGTAGAAAGCCAGGAAGTCCTATCAGGCAATCGGTAGATGTGTGTCCTGCAGTACTGATATGGGCAGGTTTGGTTTACCTCCACTTATTTGCAATAATTTTACTACATAACACTTTTCTGCAGAAATAGGGTTTTAGCACACAAGACTCTCCTGGGCCAAAACAATGTTTAGAAACAAAAGTGCAACTTTGTCAGTACAACGCATCAAAGCAGAGCATGGCCCATGTGATGCCAATCTACACAAGGAATTCTCCCTGTGTCTTTCACCCTTCCTAACTTGCTCCACAGCTCACTTGGGTGAGTTTACGTGCTGTCAACTTGTGGGGCAGCTTCAAGTGTTACCATCCTCCAGACACGAGTTTACATTCCTGTTGTGCAAGTTACTACAACCACACAAGATGGGTAGAATGGATCATGCAAGGAGTCTTCGCCCACTTTCCAAGGATGGAAGTGGTTGGAGATGCTCCAACCGATTGGAAAGCACTCCCTGTTGGCCCAGCTGTGGGGCTGTAACCTCTACATGGCAGGGCAAGACAAGCAGGTACATGCGGGAACGCCTTCATCTGCTCCAGCAACAGCTGGTCTCACAAGATAAGCAGAACATGGGCAACTGGTGCTGGAATTAGCAAAAGCCATCCATGTGAAGTGTTCCAACCGACCCCATGATAATTCTGCCTCTTATGTGAGGTAAGAATGGTAATTCTTATCTTAGGCACATGCAAATTTAAACACCTGATACATTACTAATTAAGACCATATGAAAAGAGTGAAAAAATAACATTCAGTACCCTGGGCATCACACTAATTGGACTAAATTTTAAAAGTAACAAGTTATGTGAGCTTTTGATTTAAATTCAGGTCATACAATCTCTCCTGTAAGGCATGATGAACTGGACTACCTTCTCTATGTATCTGGCCTCTTCTCCAATAAAAGACAAAAGGAAAAAAAGGTATTGTGTGGCTTGGAGTACTAGTGTTATGGCTGGTACATCTTACTACACCTTCAGATCAAAATCCATCTTTAACACCTCTCTACATGACTGCAAGCATGAAAAATGAAACTATTTGTATGACTTCTTCAATTTGTTACATATGACTGGGTTTTTATGCACAGTATATGCTTTGAAGTGAACATGAATGAACTGTTTTAATTTAAAGATGGCTTTTTACCATATAAACTTGTTAGGAAGCTCCAAATTAATCTGCTTTTATCCACAAGATCCAGACTGGAAACCATGGAGAAAACCTGCCTTTAAAAAATAAGCATATAACTTTTTGAACAGGGAACCATTCTGTTGATGAATGAACTCCAGATACAGCTCAGCAGTTATGCCTGTAAATGAAGAGTGCAAACCAAGCTTTCCATGCAATGATTACGTAAGCATCAGCACTGCAAGAGTCATACATCTTACATTTGGGGAAGGATCCGTTTGTTCATATTTTGTATCTTCCTTCCCATTTGCTTCAGACTGTTGCAGTTGGTATGATCTGCCTTCAATGAAAGTAATATAGTCTTTGTAAGAGCATAACGGGCCTGCCAGGATACCCATGAAATTACAGTTGTAACTTAAATACTCCAGTAGACTTGGCATGCGTCTGTAATTCAAAGACAAGCAACTCGTGAGATGGATTGTGTAGTTCTTCAGGATTTCCACAGTAGGAAAAAATCATACTCCATGCTATCACTTACTCTAACTGCAGCAAAAAACACATGGACAAGAGCAGTTTGTCTGTCTTTTGTAATCACAGCTTGAAACATTCTACACATAGCATTTCTTCCCAATCCACACTGAGCATTTTCAGACAGACCTCCTGAGCTCTAATGAGTCTCTCCTTGCTCAGTAGAGGTGTTTGACTGAAGCTGAGCCTGAGGAAGGAAAGGCAAGGCTGTTTTCCTAAGTGTTTGTTCAACTGTATTAAGTTCTCTATTTTTCCCCTCAACAACTGAATCAATAAACAAAGGTTTGTATTAACTGGCAATAATTTCAATTAAAACAAATGTCTCAACACTCGCTTGCCCAAGGCAAAATACCATTTTCAAGTGTCCTGAATAAAGAAAGGAGAAAAGGTAAGTTAAATACTGAAAAACAGAATTTAACAATGTTCCTTCATCAGCTACTTCACATGTGTACTAACTGTTTACTAGTCTCCTATCTGATATGGCATTCATTTGTATAAACTGCACAGACCTTAGAATGTTTTTTCTAAATAACTACAAAACCTACTCCTAGTGATATTTTTCAGAAGAACAGATGTACAAATCTAACTACAAATATACAAAAGCATGGATCTGTTTCACATGAGCTTGTAAACTCTGTCTTGAACGTGAGCTGTAGAAATTGCTCAGAGCATTAATAAAGCACACAAAACATCCCCAAAGCAGGATGTCTGAAAGCCTACCTTACAGCCAAACACCTCTGTGATGGAGTCAAGTCTTCATTTTTCCGAAACATTCCTAGGGAAGAGGACAGGAAAAAGAAAAAAATAAAGAAAAGCTAAACCCTCCCACATTAATTAGCTTCTTTACTCAGCAGAGCAAGCCTCATGCTGCAATGTAATTTCTTAACGCCTCAAGCAATTTCAGAGCTATTATGTCACATAACATTTTTGCTGGAGTTGGATCAAACAATTCTTACTGACAAAATTACAAACTCTCATACCTTCAGTTATATCCAGTGGTGCCTAAACCCGAAATCACATGGATTTCAGGAAAGCATTAAAACAACTTGTAGAAAGTGTTAAAAAAACAATTCTCCTACATTGGTCAAGACTTCACGGTCTGCAAGTTTTAAAACCCTTTATTTCCAATTCTGGAAACTGGACAAGCCCCAAACGTTGCATCAGTCATTACAGTTTTGATGCACAAAATGAACACATTCCAAGAGAGATTTCAGCAATTCAAAACTTACGGCAGACCTCAAGAACAGCTTTGCACTGCAAGTAAAGGTTGTGACCAAGGTCCAGTGAAGCAGGCACGGCTGCAAAGGGCGCTACAGTCTTTTCCCTGAGCCCTAACAAGAAGCTCTAACCCCTGCTAGCAGAAGGGGGCAGTCCAAGTCCAAGTTCAGCAGCAAGACTGAGTCTACCTTCTTCCCATATGAGGCTATTTCTGAAATGCTGGTGACCTATCCCTGAAAAATAGTCCTCAAAATATGTACTCCCATAAGAGAGAAAAGTAAAAAATAAGACTTTCAACACTTTCATTTATTATGAAATACACTAATTCAGAGGAACAAACAAAGTAGAGCTCCCTCCTTCAGACAGCCCTGGCTAATACCAGCCAGCACTGCTGGCCAGAATGACCTCTTCAGCTCCTCCTGCAGCCTTCTCTAGTGGCTCAGACTTTCCCACATGCAGCCATTTCCTGCTGTTCATATTTGCATTTTTCTCTTTGCAATTGCAAGTACTAAAACTTTATTTTTATGCACATGGCTTCCTAAAGGAAATCAAATGTATGGGATCGCACTTCAATTATCTTCCTCCACAGCAGTGCCTAAACCCAACAGCCAATCTCTAACCAAGTTTGACAAAAGAGGAGGGTAATATAAATATGAAATCCCAACGTGCTTTATGAAAACAGATGTTTCTACAGAAGATCCTCCCCCTCCTCTCATAGAAAGGTTGCCATCAACCCCACTCCTTGATGCCAGTAAATCCACAGAGGGGAGCCCTTACACTGGATCCAAGCATAAGGTAAATTTCAACTGAAGCCAATTTTTAATAGATATCAAAATCAGTCAGCCTTATGACAAAAAAAAGATAGAGGGGCTGAGGGGAAGTAAAAGCTAATTTAATTCTATGACTCATGGAAACACTTGTTATCTACCAAGAAGATAACACTGTTGTCTTAGTGTGACCATGATCTACGCACACTTATGACTTCAAAACCACACTTATAGTCTTCAACAAAGCTGACAATACAGAGAGGTTACCAACTTCCCATCTCCCCTCTTTCAATATGACCCGGAAAAGTGCCTCCCTCGGTCCTGATCCTTCACTGTGGAAAGCCATCCCCATTCATACCCATTCAAGGCAAGAAACCGAAGAACAAATTATCACCCCCGAACTTCACGCAGCACCTTTTTTTCCTCATCATTACATTTTCACATCTTCTCCTTGGTTCTGTAGCAAAGACTTTTATGCTGATAAAGGTACTGAATAAAAAATGTGGAAGAAGCATTTTGAAAGATTCTGTAACTTTCAAGGCCATAATATTACAGTTCTCAGATAGTGAATCTCTGAATTCAACACAAACAGAAATTTAACACAAAGATGGATGTAGATCCCACCACATGGCTAGGGCAGGGAAGTGTCCCATAGAGAGCCTCCAGTCTCTCACAGCCTACACAACGCAAACCAACTGGAGCAGGAGCCTCCTTTGCCATTATATTCCATACAAGTATTTTACCCTTAAGTCAGAAAGAGGAAGCAATCACCCAGTGTGTCCAAATGAACTTGCATAAAGCCAGATTAGACATTAAATAAAGGTAATTAGTCAAATGAAATACTGCACATCATTGGTGTGGTATGAAAAAGGAGGAAAAAAACCTCAAACCTGAAATAGAAGAATCTAAGCATGGAAATATGATCTGTGGTTTTGGAGAGGTAGGAGCAAAGAACCGGTCTGTTTAAAACAGGTTCTAGTTATATACATACATACATATGAAGTCATTTAAGGCCCAAATAACTTTGTGAGCAATACACTTGCTGTCTCAAACACACTGCATCCAAGTAAGCCCTCATTAATTTTTCATTTCCCTTTCTCACTAAGGTTTCCCTCTAGCCAGCAGATTCTTTGAGGTCAGGTTATTGGCTTTCCCTGTTTTGTTTTTTGTTTTTTTTCTTTTTTTTTTAAAATGTCTTCTCAGTGCCTTGAAGGCCCATTTATCACTTTTGCACAGCATGCAAGAACAAGGAAACCATTGATCTCTGTCATAATCTTGAAAGCTTTCAGGAAGCTATCATTAAGATTTTTTAAATCATAGAAAATATACATGGAAGAGGTGCTCTTCCATTGATGCTTATTCAATATGAGATGAATAAATATATACACATTCAATATTTCCCAGGCCCACGGGAACAGAGACCTCATAAACCATAGCTGTTCCCTACCTACTACACACTGGAGATGGAGAACTCCCACTTCGGCAGCCTGCTGCTGCTAGGGAACTCATGAGGTTTTGTAACATTCCTTTGGGGATTATAAGAATTGCTTTCTTCTGTCCTAAAGCAGGAGACTACCACAACAACTGCAGCTCTTAGTTACTACCAAATCACACAGCAGAGATTAGAGAAAATGGGTTTTATTGAACATTTATTAGAGAGGTGAAACAATTTGGTCACTCAGCAACTATAACTCCATTTTCGCATCTGTAAAGCAGGAAATACTCCTATGTTCCTTCCTTGGTAAAAGAATTTTGTAAATCATCAGTAACAAAATTTTTCCCAAGTGGTCTAGATGATGAGGAAGTTCTGTCTTTACACTCCTTCTCCAAAGCCCATATCCTAATGGTAACAAACCCAACACCCTTAGGCACACACCACTCTCCTGCCACATAGGCTTTATTACGGAATATTGTGACTACTTCTGTGCTCTCACTACAACGGTGTTTACAAACATACCATGGCATCACCCCAGCTTTGTGGTTAAACTTCTCCACTTTTGTATCTGTATGGAAATCTGGCTAAACAGTAACTAAAAATGCTTAGACATAGGATTATATATTAATAATAAACATAGATCCTATTGCAGGCTCTGTTGCAATTACAGTAAATTTTCTGGTTCTGAAATGAATCACCAGCTGAGCCCAAATGCATGTTGTTATTAAAACATTTTAAGATCCAAAGACAGACAATAACAGTTTTAGTTGTTACTACCCCATTGGCAGCAACAAAGGCAAATAGGTACGAATGCCCACTGAGTAAAATTGAAAAAAAAACTACAAAAAAGGCAAGAAAATTTACAAGTCTTAATATCCAGAGAGCCATAAAAGCAAAATGCAGGCACAAAACTATACTTGAAGACTTAGAAGGGGAAAAATACAATGCAATTCCTTTAACCACTAAGGACACGTACTATAAAAAAATAATTTGGTAACTGATATTGAAACAATAATCACCATGCTGTCACTACCATAAGAGAGAGCATATTAAAAAATTTTTTTAAATAAAAATAAAATCAAGAGGTAATTGGAAAAAGAGCATTAAAAGGAACTCCTAAGCATAATAAGAAACCAACAAGTTACCCAAAAAACCTCCAAAACAGCACCACACCATGGCAGTTTCATTGATATAATTAACAGAAATATTAGAAAGCAACGTTTTTTGTTCAACAGCTGCAAATTTTTTGGTCTAATAAAAATAAAATTCCTTTTTCTCCCTTAACTCTGTCATTAGCCTGAAGTGTTGCATAAATAAATCTAAATCTTGCCATAAAGAATTAATATGGACACCAGCAGTTTCCAAATACGTAAAAATATTTCTGCCTTTAGAATATACATGTGAGATGACAGGGATAGTCAGCAAAAAACACAAAGCAAATGTTAACACACTGACTACTCATTTTTGGCATTGCTCATTTGAATAACAAGGAACTGGAAGGTAAGAACTATCAAAGACTGACGTTCAGAATGTAAATCAAAATACATGAAAAACCCACTCCAAATCTCTTCAGGTCTAAGTTTGTGATCCATGCAAACTTCTGCAAAGTCTGTATTATACAGCGAGCTTAAAGTACAGAATCACAGAACAGGCTGAGTTGGAAGGGACCCACAAGGATCATCAAGTCCAAATCCTATGCACCTTGCATTTAATTTCCCTGCTTAAAAAAAAAAAATCCCTCACAATAAGAGCACAGGGGTGTAACAGTTATAGGGGTAGCTGTCATTTGTTTACGAGATTCCACACTAGCTTTCAACTCGGAATCAAGCAAATCCACTTAGCTAGACAGACCCTTTAACACGCAGCATGAGTGAGTGCCCTTTGTGGTTACATGCAGTTCACTCCAGGACCTTCAAATGAAATCAGCTGAACACAACAAACTGCCTGCCATGGAAAGATCAAGTCTAGGAGACTGGCCTTTACCAAAAACCAACCTAGCTACCACTGGAATCTTGAAGTTTACCAGGTACTTCTAACACGCCAACATTTTTTTTCAGCTGTTTATTTTCATTACTCTCCTTGGATGTACTGGTAAAAAATGAGGGAGGAAAATAAAGTAATTGGTGATTAATAAAGCCAAGCTGATGTGACTAGAGGCTCAGAGTGCCATTAATCACTTACTACAATGATTTTCAACATTATCTCCTCTCCCGTCAGTGTATCTCTAAGTAATTTCCAGTGGAAGCATGGACCTTTGCACAGTGAACAAAAGCCCACTGACAGCAGGGCTTGTTTTCATTAATTTTTCATGAAGGATCCCTTTTAGGCTGTCTAAGGTTAAAAACCTTTGCTTTAATGCAATCTTAGTCTTTCCTGAATATCTTTTCTTAGCATCTCCTGACACCAGACTATCAGTTGCTCCTGAATTCGCATTGGTCACATCAACTTTTGAAAGTCATGTTCGCACTGCAACTGTGACCATCTGACTCAAGGATTCTGCTAAACTGCAGACACAACCAGAGAGAAATTTTTCCAATACACTCTTAGTTACTCCTCACAGGCTGACAAAGACTTCAGAGGTCAACAAGGAACAAAATTTCAACACTGACACTGAAAATTCAGTGGAACCTATAAAGAAATCCAGAAGAAAATACAAATTATCTCAATTAATTTAAATAGGAAAAAATCTAGTCTAGTTCATGATGAAAATTAAGAATAGAGCTGACTAAATGAAACATTTGTTTCAAGATTGCCAGGAACACTCACATGCTTGTTCCATACCACCACTCCACTATTTGTGCATGATGTCAGCAAATTCAGAATAGCTCTTTCCCTCAGCAAAATAATAGTAAGAGGAAGCATTCATGCTTGATACTAGAACTGTCACTTCCTTAGAATAACCTGTTTCCACTAACTTGTGTACTCTGTACTTCAGTTGATTATAGCTTGCAAGATTACTACTTCTGAATGTATTTTCTCTGGAAGTTAAACATCAACATCTTTGACCAAGTAGATATGCCTAGCATTATTTATTTTCATTCATACAAAAATACTTTAAAAAAGCCTTTTCCCAATTTTTCATATTCCTGAATGTTGTTGCCTACAGGTTTCTCTAGACAGTGCCACTTAACAACAATGGAAAAAAAAATGAAACGGCAGTAAAGCTAGGACGCATATGAGACAAAAATACTTTAAACTTCATGCACAATGTTAATAAGCAATTTCAGAACAGCAGGTGTCTTGATCCAGGTGTCTGGAGCTACACTCCCAAATCCTCAACTGACAGCTGTAGCTCCAAGTGATTCAAGCTAATTGGACAGGTTTATTAGATGACATTTTCAAACTTTAAAATGAAAATTACTCTTTTGAATTTCAAGGTAACTAAAAACCTAGCTATCCTACCCACAAAAGCCAACATTAGGATTCATTGTCAGAACTAGGACCCTCTTATCTGATGGATACATCTGACAGGAGAGAAGACAAACATAATTAGATAAACTCCCTGTTCACAGCAATACGTTAGCAGTGAGTGTAATTACGAGACTAAACAAAATGAAACACACAAAGGTTTTATAAAAATCAGCATATATGGTACAAACTAGGGAAGTGCTCATGAATTAGCATTTTAAAACAAAAGGTGCTCAACAACTGAAATTACATGTGCTTTTTCTATCCATCCACCAGCAACACAGATATCAGAACCAGAAAGTTCTTTAGTTAACTCTCACGATCAACACCCCAGCCTAAAAGAGTATCAGTGGTCTTTAGACACTGACTCCAGAAGTGTCACTGGTCTTCTGATAAGTCTTATCTTCTGCACAGTGTCAGCTTAGAGCTTCTGCAGAGCCCAAGCAACATTTCTCATTTCATTAATAAGCATCAAAAGAAACAATTAAGACACAAAAATTTATTTTGCCCTAAAACACAAAACTGGTCTAAAGTAATTCACTGACTCATGACAAAATTTCCTTAAATTTATTTTGTATGGAAAATTAAACACAGTAATCTTACCATCATGAATCTCAAATGCCAAACTAGTGATCTTCTGGGTAATTATCATCATAGGACTATTAAAAAAAAAAAAAAAAAAAAAAGGAAGAAAGAATAATTTAGATACAAATTCAGGATTTTCTTTCACATATAAATACCAGGGGAAGTTTATATTAGGAGTCCAGGTTAACTACTCTAAGCTGGAAGATCTTCAATGCAAGAACAAAGTGATTAGTTTTTTAGCTCAAACCATTACAGTTTGCAATGCAATGAGAAGAATTTAAGCCTTAAATGTAGTATTTGATAACACCTGTCTTTTACTGCTGCATTAGGTTCTACAAATACAGCTGAAGTGTTTCACATGTATTTTCTACTAACATAGCTTTTTTTTTTTTTACAGTGAGAAGAGTAAAGAAAAAAGGACAGTAAGAGCAATTATATTCATTGCAAGTTACAGCAGAAGCAAACAAAGGACAAGAAAACTATAGCAAAATTGAATATTAAAATAAGTTATTTAGCTATGCAGACCACTTCCGTGGTTTCTACTAACACCTGATCCTATGTTTGATTTTTCCATCGAGAATTATTATTTGCTTCAAGTAAACACATCTGGCAAAACAAAAACCCAGCATAATTATGCTGGCTCCAACAGAGTTGACTTTGTTCTGAATTTGGTACATTTGAGTGAATCTTAAACTGTCCAAGAAATATTCTGCCCTGGCTAGCCAAGTCAGTTTTGTACTGAGAAATCCTACCATTTTCATAGTATCTAAGAGCTTTTGCCTGATGTGAATCTCAACATTGCAAAGGGTAGGGAAGGGATGGGGAATGCATAAAGTAAACTACTAAAATTTAGAAATTTAACTTTGAAATCATATCTCAAAAAACACATCAGGAACTGTATTTACCTAGAAGTATCTGAGCTGGAGACAAAAAAAAAAAAAAAGAAAAAAAAAAAAAAAAAAAAAAAAAAAAAAAAAGCCAAAAAAACAACAACAAACAAAACAATAAAAAAACCCCAAAAAAACCAAACAAAAGCCCCCCATGATAAAATAATCATACTGTACAACGGGCACTTATTCTGTTCATGTCTTGAGTGCACTTGGCACTTTTATAACACATTTTAAGTTGGCATAGAACCACAAATCCAAAAGCCATCAAGTCCTCCTTCATTAACAGGGCTACACCAGTATTTTGCCATATGGTTCAGTCCATCAAATTGATTTTTTTTTTTTTTAGGTAATGGTTAAAATTGGTTTCAAAGCACACAATTATTTCCAGTCCTCAAAATGCAATCAGGGGGAAAAAAAAAATCTACTATACTACCAGTGCCCCAAAATCCTGATAGCAAGACTAGAGTGATATGCAAGGGTCATAAAGGAAGAAGACTAAACAGGAACAGATAGTCTGGTAAATCCCTCATACCTCTTTCTAACATTTAAGCTGTAGGCCTGCCTGGTGCTGGCAGAAATCCCCAACTGACTCTAAACATAATGGGTTTTCTTTCTGTAAGCAGACATGTGACAGCATGGGTCCTGCCTCGTGGAAGGATGGAGTCCAAGAGGATCTCAGTCAGCCCTTGCATTAATTCCAGCTGATAAATCTGTCATTGTTATCATAGCAGACCCTGATATTCTATTTTTTTTTTTTCTCCTGAAGTGGCTATTCCAGTATCATCACATATTTGGCTGAGGAGCAACAATCTAGAGACTAAAAGAGGAAGAGTCCTTCCTGGCACAGTGAGGCTGTGAAGCAGGATTTTAACAATCCCTTTTAGGTGCTGGCAGAAAGGCAAAGGAGGCAGCTGGGATCTGTTAGTACTGCAGCCAGGACCACACAGCTCTCCACAAGCAATTGCATCTCCAGCATGAGGTGCCCTCAGATTTCTCCACTGTCAGTGCATTGAGCTTTTCCTTCAAATTTTGAGCAGATTTTCTCCGCTTGGGCACCCCAGATAGGAACTGCATGCTACGAGAAATACCTAGGTAAACACATATTCAAAGCTCTTTTGGGGCTAACCACTATATGAATCCATGCCAACATCTTTAGAAGAATTTGTTCATGCTGGAGTTCAATAGCTGGCTAGGCAACTTTAGTTATCTTCTTGAGCTTACTCTTTCTTTTCCCAGAACCAGAGAAAGTTTTCTTTCTCTGCCTGTTTAGAAAGTAATCTCTGTCTCGTGTCAAGGGAGCATGTGCAGTGTATACCAGAGATTTAATGTGATATGCATACATCAAGCTCCCAAGCTGGTGCACGAAAGGGTGGTTTAAATCTGCCATCTCAAACATACAATCAGAGAGCTGGATCTAGGCTTCAGAACAGTTCTGTCCGGAGCACAGAGCTCATAAATCATGGAACAGTTTGGGTTGAAAGGGACCTTGAAGATCATCTAGCTCCATCATCCCTGCCCTGGGCAGGGACACGTTCAATTAGACCAGGTTGCTCAGAGTCCCATCCAACCTGGCCTTGAACATCTCCAGGGATGGGACGTGGGAATCTTTGGACATGTTTAGACCTAGCAGAAATCTCTGAGCTACCACCAAACCATCAGAGCCACAAAGCCAGCTGCTATCTGAAAGCAGCACGGTCACGTTTGAGCTACGATGTGCTCAAGCTCTACTAATTGTTTTGAGAATGAGAACAACAAAGTGCAATTACACTGCTCCCAGAGTCAGCTCAGAGCTTTGATCACTGCCAAGGTTGTACACTTTGGCCCTACAGTGAACTGGAAGGGACAGCATCTGGATTACAGCTTCACTAGTAATAGTGAAATTATATCCAACATCAGAAAATCTAGTGTCTTTATGCATATGACTCTGCTGCAAGCTCTCATTATAGCCAGTGCAGATGTAGTCAATAGAGTCAGGGGCATCTGACGAGTGACCCAGTTCACGCTCAGGTAGATACTTAGTGCTGGGTCAGCTGAAATGCCCTGCAGGCTCCACTGTCCACATCGATCACATCTGTGCTGACTACAATTGGAACTTGGATATCTGGCTCGAAGGCAGACACTTGGATGTAAGACAAATGTAGAAAGATGTTTCGGAAGGTAAGAAGATAAAGATGACAGAAAAGATGAAGTCAACCATAACAGCTTTTGGCTTCGGCCTACAAGTTAATTTCCTGGACTACGTGCCTGTTACCAATAAAGACTGAGAAGTAACAAAGCTAACAAGTACAACTCTACCACAGGTAATGTTAAACTACAAAGACCACTGCCACTCAAAGTATCCCTGGAAAGTATTTAATGCATTATTTTAAGCAGACTAGCAAATACTCCCCATCTTTTTTTTTTCCTCTAGAATAAACACTGTCCTTTAAATCAACAAAAGCACTATCACAGTAGCAAACTTGTCTATAAGAAACGTTGTGCTTCACGTCTCTGTGTCTGCAGCAGAAAGAAGAATTACCAATATTTATTTTTATTTTGCCCATTTAATTTTGTTTTGCTCCTATACAGTTCAAGTCAAATATAGGCATAAGCTCACTATATAAAATGAGGGCACATAGAGATAAAACTTTCTGTTTCCAAGGTCTCTGTGACTACCTCACCACTCAGGTGCCTGTCTCCTTAGCTTTCTCCTTCTGGAACATCTAACATAAAACCAAAAAAGAAAGAAGCTAAAAGCTTAATTCCATAAAATATTCCGATTTTCCTCAAAAAGTAGTATCAGACTGTGCCAGGCAAGCAAGTACACCAGACACAATTCAAGGTTCATCATGCTGTCAAAGATGGTAGCAGAGACTTTAAGGGAAAACTCAAAGAGGAAAAATTCCCATAGCCACCAAATCCTTTATGCCATTCAGACAGGAACAGGAGGCAACAGATAACACCTTGGTGGTTCTAACAAGGCACAACTGTTAACAGAAATTCTCAGTTTGTATGATTAAAGCACAGTTACTTATATATTTGCATGTGTGCCAATACGCACACACATGCTCAGCTTTCTCCCAAAATTTTAAAGGTTGACACANCCCTGCAACAACAGATACAGTATCATTTAGGAGGACAAGATAGAAAGATTTTTCTCCTTACCCAGAAAAATCAGCAGAATACTGTCCATAATCAAAGATATAGACCCTAGTAATTTGGCACACAGTGAGGTATCCTAAAGCGAAAACAAAGCAATACCTGGAAAGAAAATGGGAAAAAAAAACTTCAATTAAAAACCATAAACATTTCTCCACTGAA
The DNA here is from genome assembly GCA_013398855.1 of Mohoua ochrocephala. NCBI lineage: Eukaryota > Metazoa > Chordata > Aves > Passeriformes > Acanthizidae > Mohoua > Mohoua ochrocephala. The sequence continues at coordinate 39,084 of VZTA01018361.1, forward strand.
TAAAGTACCTTTTAAATAGAGTTTAATCTCCAATTATTTTTAGCGAATATTACATAATAGAAATTTGTAATTACACTTTTGTTCTGCCTGAGGTTTTTTTTGGTAATGTTTATTCTATGCAAGCACGTACCTTTTTTATTTTAAAAGGGTGTAGTACAACCATATAAATTCTGTTGTCGTTAGCCAAAATATTTATTCACAAAAATAAAGCCTAGAATTTATAATTTTAAGCACCACTGTAAAAACTGTAAGTCCTATAAAGAAAAAAATAATCTGTTAAGTTGTTTTTGTAGTTCAGAGTTAATTTTTGTCTGTCTGAGTATAGAAGTTTGGAAAATGATGTATCAAATAATTTCCACTGCATGTACTGCTATGCAGTCAAAATTCAGTACCACAAATCCTATTGCCGCTGCTTTCAAAGGAACTGGAAAAGGCAATTACTTTTAAAACACACATATTCAAACACAGCTGGGTGAAAAAGGAACAGGATGCCTTTTGTCTTCTGTTAAGCTGGTCCTGAGCAAATGTAAAAAACCCCATATATGAACCACCTTATGAAAGCGTTATATGTATGATAAAATTAGTTTTACATACCATTTTCTCAACGACACACTAGTGAGAACTGATTTGCCAACACACCTCACAAAATCTGCCAGATATTCTTTCAAGTCCAAAAGGACAGTGAATGTCAGCAGGAACTTAACTAATCATTTAGGACTTTAATGTGTGAACTATACAGTCTTTATTTCATGTTCACAAGACTGATGTGCAATGCCTACAGCAGATCACATAATGCATCCAAAATCCAGTTAGAATGAAAACATTCATACAACAAACTGAAAATCACAGCCAGGACTGGATTTGGGTGAACTAGTGAGGGACACTGCAAGAAGACCTTGGAACATGACTTTCCTTTCTTTTCCAGATAAATATTTTGCAAAAACTTCTCAACATAAGAAAATCTAAGGTCTTAGAAATTATTCTTCAATCGGACAGTTGCTACACGGAACACTTGCAGGTTAACCTTTAACTGAAAAATGTGCTGGATATAAACCATTTAATATATTAAAACATTCGACTTTGAAATTACAGATTACCTTACATACCATTAAATTACATCTGTTTCGGTGAAAAAAATAATTTTAGAGGGTCTGTTTCAGCAATAGCTTATTTTCTGTTTTCATTAACATTAACAATCCAGAAACAGTATTATACTGGGTGACTAACTGGTACAAAAGTGTCTGTAGTAACAGGCTGCCCAGAGAGGTGACAGATGCCCCATCCCTGGAAACATTCAAGGTCAGGTTGAATAAGGCTCTGTACAAGCTGATCTAGTTGAAGATGTTCGTGCTCATTGCAGGGTGGACTAGATGTCCTTTAAAATTCAATTCAAACTAATCCACAATTCTATGAAATAAATATTAGTCATCATGACCAACATTGTAGGGGTTTCTCACAACATTCAGTTAATATCCACACTGAAGTCATAGTGCAGAAATGAGAGAAAGAAAAAAAAACAACACACCTTAAATGTCTCGATCAGATTCCAAATTTCATTTTTCAGTCTCAAACAAAAGCTGTCTTCTGACAGAGCAGTGAAATTTGCTGCTGTGCTGCACTCACCAAACACACCTATGAATCTTAACTATCTTCCAGCTACATCAGCCACAGCTCCAAATTACACACAGATTGGAAGACTGCAATTTTTAAATTGATGAGTAAAACACAGGAACTTGCAACCCATACAATGCTTTTCAACTTCCAATTGCATCTCTGCATGTCAGCCATGCCACATCACATGCCTTGTTGATGAGAAATGTCATTTAATCAGGCAAAGTGCAGCAATACGTTCTCTCCAAAAGAAACTTAAAAGGTTTAAGACAGCTTGCATCATTCCTGTTGTTCCTTCTGCAGGTTTGTAGTGCAACTTGCTGATCATCCTAACTCTCATATAAATCCATCTTTACTTTAAAAAATTCAAAACTGACCTAAAAATGCTTTGAGAACTTTCAAAAGTACTCATACTGCATGTTTCTTACTCTCTTCAATGATTCATTCACCAAAAACTCCCCCTACATCGGAAAATTGAGTACATTTTTGCAGAGCTCAACCACATCAAGTTTTACCCGGCTACAAAACTAATTACAGGGTGCACACAAATGCAACAGTTTTACCCAAGGCTAAAATTTCTCCTCCAGTAGAAAAGCAATTGGTCTTAAAAGTCAATGTTACTCTACGCTTGCTTTTGACTGATTAATGTTCTTGTGAGCAGAAAGACAAAAGTATTTCACACTGAACACGAACAGCTACAAGCAAGTCACAACATTGTTATTTTTACAAGTAACTTTTAGACAAACTGACCTGCAAAGAACACTGTACTATGTAACAGAAAGGCACAAACACATTCATTTAGAATATGTCTGATTCCCAGGATCTTTGTCAATATGACCTTACTTTTGTCTATCAACAGATGCAACAAATTCAGACATATCTGGGAGACACTGTAGCAATGAAGCACCAGAGAGCAGAACACAGTGATATGTTTAACTCCTGATTTAAAGTTAAAAAAAAAAATAAAAATTAAGCAAACAATACTGGATAGCCTATTATACAGAAGGGCTTTTCTTGTACAGGTATTCCATATTACATTTCAATTCCTTACAATTCTGAACTTCTCAGAACACTACGAACAGTATTTAATTTGTTCTACCCATAAAATTCTATCTTTACTTTAAAAAGAAATACATCAAGTAAACTACTCGATGTTTTTTTAAAAGTATATTCTAACATATTATAAATGAAGTACCTTAAACTATACATATAAATACTACAACATATAGAAAATACTAACTAATCGGCCTCTCCATATACCTCTTTACAGGTGTTCATCAAGAATTCTATTTTTTAAAAAAAGGCAAATTAATCTCTTATTAGCAAATAAAATACATTGTCCTATTCATTATTTTTTGTCTAGTCATTTTTTGACAAATAACATTAAGCAACATACATATCAGGAATTTTTACCTGCATGCGTATATATATAAAACCAAAAAACCACACATCTGAAACACCCATGTACAGATTTACAGGGTTTGGTTCCTTCCCATTACATGAACTTTCTTTTAGTCTCCAAACATCCAGATGGAATTTGATACACATTTCCTATTACACTTTCTACTGCTAACATTGAGTAGACTCCTGAAGCACCATTTCTGCTAATGCAGAAAACTTTCTGCACCCCTCTTTTTTTTATTGCCCTCACCAGTTCAGCACAGCCAACAGAAGCTTCACACCAGCATCCCTCATCTACTTCAGTGCAAAGTGGTCAGATTTTGTTCAAACAGTTGATGTTCTTTTTCCTACAGGCAAAGCATTTTTATCCAGTGTCACCTTACAAATTCTCTCCACATGACATAGCATCATGGTTTAACCCCAGCTGGCGGCCACTCCCTCACTGCCTCCACCATCCACCCACCACCCACAGGGTAAAGGAGAACTGGAAAGAAAAAGTGAACCTCATGGGTTGAGAAAAGCACAATTTAATAAGTGCAACTAGATATCATAATAATAAATATGCTAATACTGATAATAATAATTGAAATTACAAGGAGAGGAAGAAAGAGTAATAGAACCTAAGAGAAAAGTGATGCACAGTACAATTGCTCACCACTTGCTTACTGAGGAGCAGATCGGTCCCCTTCCAAGTAACTCCCCCAGTTTACACACTGACCATGACACTGTATGGTATGGAACACCCCTCTGGCCAGCTCAGGTCAGCTGTCCTGGCCATGCTTCCTCACAGTTTCTTGTGCACCTCCTCACTGGCAGAGCATGGGAAACTGAAAAGCATCTGACTCATAGTAAGCACTACTTAGCTACAACAAAATGTCAGTGTGTTATCAACACTATTCTCATATTCAATCCCAAGAACGGCACTGCACCAGCTACTAGGAAGAAAATGAACCCTGTCCCAGTCAAAAGCAGGACCATACAGCAACCATCCTGCCCATCACATCACCTTCAACAGAGAAGGACATAAAGGCTCCACACCAGTGGCAGTACTAGCTCACACAAAGTCTCCATTCAGCCCAGGATCCAGAACTGTGACCTCCCCACAGCAGATGCCCAGCAATGCAGATGAGCAGAACAAGCACAGAAGATGCTTCCCAATGTTCTTCCACATTCAAACAATCAACACTTTATGGACCCAGATTCAAACCCAGCATCCACGTGTTTAATAACCCTCAGCATACTACATCTCTATCAACTTCTGGCTCCAACGCACACCCTCATCTTTACCACCCTCTGTTGCTCCAAATACGCTTGAGAAAAAGCTGTTAATTTCTACATTTTCAGCATAACTATATACAAATTTGCTAGTACTGAATGAGCCAGCAGAACCTACTTATATAAAGCTTCCACATATTTAAGAATATAAAGATTACGTATGTGGTTTAAAAGCAGAACCCCCACCTTTTACCTGTGTTCCTCAGAAATCTTGGGTTGCTAGGTAAGAAACAACATCCACAGGTTAATTCTAGAGCTTTGTATCTACTGATGGGCAAGCTGAGCGGCACACAGACCCAGGCTAACAATCAGCCAATGTATGCTATGTTTTTGCATAACAAGGGGTGGGAGTTGCATTTTTACTTTATTTTACATTTTTGGAGGACTCAGCATCTTAGTTATAAAATATTTGTTCCTACCATACCTATCTCTGTTTGCACAAAATACAGCAAAAATAGAACTGTGACCTTGACAAAGGCAGGCTTTGAGAGATGTCATAACAGCTTCTGTTATTTTAGGCTCTTCTTATGCAGTGGAAGGACAACAGCACAATATGCTATTTTGCTGGAAGAAAGTTAAATAAACCAATCAACACAGGGTGCTTTTTTACCATCTAGTTGGCACATACTACAGATTTAGCCTTGAAATAAAGGCTTCATGTCGAGTCAAGATCTACTTCTTCCATTATGTTAGGAAAAAATACTTTTTTTTTCTTTAAGTGCGTAATTATTCCGTTTCAAAAGGCAGACCTAGACACCATGTAACATTATACTGCGTTGATTTTTAGAAAAGGTGACAGAATAGCCTCTGAGTTTTCCCAAGCCCTGTGCTGAAAGCTGCTGCCTGGGTTTGCTTGTTTATTTTTCTACAGATTATGCCAAATTTAAAAAAAAAAAAATCAACCCTAAAAAAATTTAAATTCTTGCATCTAGGGTCAGAACTGAATTCTTATTAAAATCTAGCTATACTAATTTTTTTTTAATTCTAATGAATCTAATCAGTTTGCATTGTTCACACAGAGAAATTCAACTCCATGCAGTTAGAACATAAAATATTTGCTTACAAAACTTCAAAGGGAAAAATGTCCATCAAAAAAAAAAAGTTCAAAGTGTCAAAGCTAAACATCTAATTCTGCAATCATCCAGCACAAGCCAACAAAAATACTGATTAGGATTAGCTTAGTTTCGACTGTCCGAGAGCCACAAGGTAAGCTACTCTGCCCCAATCTAATGTTTTTACACCAAAAAGAGATGCCTATTTACACAGTTCTTGTTTATGAATGCATTATTGACATACATAATTGGTATTTCTTAGAAAATGGATTAATTTTATGATGCAAACAATAACAGACCCAGAGTGTGTGTGCCTCTAAAATATAAGCAATATTAATCCTTCTGAGTCACTCGGAAGCCTCTGATTCACACAGTAGTCTGTCCCTTCTGATTACTTCAAGTGGAGATCCAAAATGCTTTGAAATAAACAACAATTAAAAAGACAAAACCAGACTGTCTATGAGCCCATTTCCAAAGAAGGAAACATTTATACCATCATGCTTTGGTAATAAGCAATCTGGCTATCTCATTCCGTTCATCTTCTACCCTGAGTTGAAGATTTTTGGGTCTGACAGCCATTTTAAAACAAATTTAACAAGTGGGCAGAGTTCTCCGACGTTCAGCTCCAACAACAGCCCGACACAACCCAGGGCAGGAGGGCTGCCCGTGCCTCCAGCAGCGCTTGCTTGGCCTGCCTGTGGCTGCAGCGCAGGGCCCTGCTTAGCTGGTCTGTGCCAGGCCCACGCCCCAGCATCAGATGGCCCCACGGTGGGTTTTGCTCAGCCCATAGAGAAAATGCTATCCAGGCCCATGGGTTTCCTGCATACAAACACACAAGGCTGGGGACATGAAGATTCATTAGCTCAATTGTCCCAGAACCATTTGTGATGGTTTGACTGTTTACTGCAGATCAGCTGCTGACATTATCACTTGACTAATGTATTTTGATGTTTTGCTACCTAATGGCAACATAATGGCTTGGTAAAGTAAATCTTTACCAAGCTAAATTAAATGATCATTCCAGTTATAGCTACAGGCCATATTCCAAATGCAACATTAATACATGACAAATACAACACAGATATTCTCGTCAAAAATGCATGCAAAAACACTTCAGATCTTCTACATGCTCCCTAACTTTACATTCTCTTGCTTTCCAACCTGTCACCCTGCTCCCTTCAATTCCGGAACATCTCAAGGACAAGGAGACCAGCTTCAGACTCTCATAAATGGGAGAAACATCATCTACAACAGAAGACAAGCAGGAGGGAGGGTGCTTTCATGTCTTCCCTGGAATGGAAGAAATATATCGTGCAATTCATTCTTCCTGTAAGACTCCAAAAGGAACACAGAACTAGGAAGAGTGGGAATAAAAAAAATTATTTGATCCCCTAGAAAACTCAAAGCTGAGAGCTGAAGTTGACTAGGTTCAAAATTGTAATGGTAAACTGAAATGAGACATGAGGGGTCACCTAAGTTCTCTCTCACTTGAAAAACCACATTATGTCATATCAACCCCTATTTCTGCAATCACTTGAAAGTATAACAGTAAACAATGCAGATAAGAGCACCAAGTCCGACCTTTGCATTTTAAAAAGTTGACAATAGCATAGAGCACTTAAAAACACAAAGAAGAAAGCCTAACAGCTTCACAACACATAATCTGTAAAGGCAGATGCTGGAATCTGCCTTACAAAGCCCTGATGCAGGAAGTAGAATCTTGAGATCTTCTGACAAAAATGAGTACTCATAACTCAGAAAACAAATAGCTGACATGCTGGTGCTGTGAATTTTCATCTGTTCACTCATTTTTCTACATAATATTTGCCTAGCTATAGGATGTTTCAGCATCACAGCATGCAAGTGATTTTATGCTTCCTCCTTCTTCTACATGATACATAAGTAACTTTTCTTCAAACACCAGACCTGTGCCCGGTACTGTTAATTTTGCAAACCAGCAGAAACCCATAGACCACAGAGTCAGAAAACAGTCCCCTATTAGGAGCTTGGTAGCAACACAACTTCTGAGAGTATTTTTAAGGAAATTAAAATATCACTGCAGAACATTGACAATAATGGGACTACTGCAAGTGCTGTTTTAAAGGACAGGCCTAATAGTCATGATAATTTAGAAACAGTAAACTAGAACTGCTAAATACAAAATATTTTGTGGGACTCAATAATTCTATTTCAGTGGACCAGTAAGTTTTATACAAGAACTCACAGGTAGTTTAACAGAACAAGTTCTCTGATGGCAAAACAATAATAGCAAGGTCAATCATTAAACCCATCACTGCTGTTCACTCGGCACTTGGCAAGTATCATCTTGGATGAAGATAAGAGGGAGCTGTTATTTCCACTCACCCACTCATCACCCTGCTCTAGCTACACACCTCCTTGTGCCCCATGCACATCCCCACGTTCTGTGGGGAAGGAGCTGCTGCTCCTTCCTGGCTGCATGGAGCAGATTCCCAGCTGCCTCAGACCCCCAAGCTCTGCTGCAGCCCCAAATCTTTGCCTTGAGACACAACACCAGAGGGCAGAGAACTGGTGTGGCTGCAACACTGCCAGGAGAGAGAGGGGAGGTTTGCTCAGTCATGAGGTGATGCCAGCTGGAATTTGTGTTCAGCCAGACAGGAGACATTTTCTGCATGTGTTAAGGATGGCAGCAGCTGGGAAACATACGGGATATGATTTGCTGAGAAGGTGGTTGTGCAGCCAGCAGCAGTACACAGGGCAGCCAGCAGATTAATAAACAACCCAACTCCCTGCAAGGAGCATGCAAAGCAAGAGGCCACAGGAATCAAATTTAGTTACAGAAACCAAGTATTTTAATGATTCCGAGACCAAAGGAAAGCCAGGAGTTTGTGCTAACAATGTTTGTTTGTGCTAATGCATTAAATCATTTTCAAAACAAAATGCCCTACAGAGGTATTTTATCAGAGGGGATGATGGTATTTATATTTCCCACCCTATTTCTTGCTTTGCCTCTAGGAGGGAATCAAGTAATTCTTTGTTTTCAGCAGGCTACTGAATTGACTGCAAGCCCCACAGCTGGTCAGACCCGCACCAGCACTGCAGCCCTATACCTTGCTGAGCTATTTACACCACCTTGCAATCAGACACACATCTCAAACAGCACAATGGCTGCAATAAAACATTTCTGAAACAAATAAAACCATTTCTGAAAAATCCGATTCGCTTAAAATACAGCATAAATGAAATGCCTGCTTTTCTCCAACGCTTAACATTCCTTTAACCTGGAAAGACCTATCCCTTCAGATGACTTGCTTCATTTTTGTCCAATCCCCATCCCCCAGCTAAGTTAAAGCACCGCTACAATTTCCTATCTTCTGCATCCTTTAATCAATGCATGCCGATGTATATAACATTCACATGATGCATCAACGTCACCGCTGTCACAGTATTTGTCATATGGTCCTGCAGAAACAGGCAGAGACCTAAGTCAGCTGTTTCCTGCTCTCAGTCAGGAGAAAACCTGTGGGTAGCTCCATTTTCTTTGCTCAGTGATGAAGCCTGACACAGGAATAGAGGATGGTAACTTCTATTTTCGTGTAGATTTTTCTCCCGCATGTGAGAATCACTATTGACTATTTCCAGGGATGCATTTGAGACACTCCACAAAAAAGAATGATACGCAATACGCAAGGAACCCATTATGAAAAAGCCTTGCATTTATTTTTGGAACATTTTTCATGCTTCCAGTTAGCAATGGAAAACCGAAAAAAAATTAAACTACTCAATGACAACCCAATTCATGGCACAACCACTTATGGAAGTGTCCTATTTCAACCACAGGCAAACCATACTACACAAAGCTACATTTATGATCTTTAAATTAGGAAGCAACTATGTTCCCCAAGAATGTACGTACATATTACACATATCTGTATTTATAAAACCCATACCTTTTTAAATTTTTGATTTATTGGGATACTGTCTTGATCCTATTTCATGCATGTTTGAACTTAGCTGCACTTTTGGCATACCGTAGCCATTGAACTGCTTGCACTCTGCTTTGTCACCTCCCTGCTCTTCAGTAGAGACATACAAACCACTCATGTTTGTCATTTTCTAATACTCTTCAAAAATTTCCCTTTAAATGCCCAGTGCAATCAAATTCTCTCACAATTTATTAAAAATAAAAGAAACTTAAAAAATCAGAATGGCTCAGTTTATTCCAGACAAATTAATCATGTGACCTGTCCCTCACAATATGTTGTATGAAGTCCACTAATAGATACTTTTGTGTAGATTTAATCACAATATATGCTAGTGGAAGACGCTACATTTCTGTAAAAATGCAGTCTTCACGTCAATGCTAAGAGGAATAAGGAATTTCAGGCTGTTCCACAATTATCCTTTGAGATATGAGATTAAAATCATGAATTATTCACCTCTATGTATACCCATATTACTGCCATTTTTCTATCACTCCTCATCAAGGTGTTCCATTACCTTCCTGAGTGATTCTCTCTCTTACATTTCCTAGAACTCACTACAGACCTCAACTTTCAATTCATTGAATTTACATAATAGAGAAAAGCCACTTAAGATTCTCTGAAGAAAATAAATAATAATCAACCCTACTTCGACAGTTTCTTTCTCCCAGCATTCAAACACTTTCCATACTCACTATCTGGAAATCTCCTCATACTACTGGTTTCTTCTGTTTTGTACAAGTAGGGACACGACCTAACACAATGAGCCATTCTTTATGCAGGCTAAGACCACTTTTTTTTTCATCACAAACAGGGTGTCCAAACGAATGAACTTCTCACTTCCAAATCTTTTGCAATACTGATTTATCAATGAACAAAATCTTTTGCTGCTAGCAGAACTGTCTAGAGACTGCAAGTTACACACAAAGAAGGCATCTGCAATCATTTTGCCAGCTCAAAGCTTCCTTTGTGAAAATTTTTATTACTTAAGTTCTTTTATCTACAGGTAACACAAAAGTCACAAGAGAATTCTAAAGAAATATCTATGAATTTTAAACCTGAAGTACAAAAGAGACTAAGAAGAGAGTTCATCTTGATTTGTACTTTCCATGACTGGTACAATTCTGAATTAGGAAATATGCTCAAATTTCTTTTTCATCCTAATTCTAGCCATTATACAATGAAAAGCTCTGTATTTATTAAAAGCCAAATATTATCACTTCAAAGTTTGTTAAACTTAGAGCAACAGCTAAAAAACTAATTTACAAGAAATACTTTATACTTTTTTGTTCATAGCAAGAAATACACGTTGCATACATTTAGAAGAAGATGACCATGATTACAGTGGCAAAGGTCCCACTGCACGTTAGACAATTCACTGTAACACCACTGAACAGCCAGCACAGACACAGAATCAAGGAGGAGAAGTGGACTCCAGCAGCCTGGGCAACCTATCACAGACTCATCATATGATCACAAACAGGTGGTTTAAACCAAGATCCACAAATGCAGTGTTCCTATTTATACAGCTGTTCTCTAGGCATTCAAATTCCCATTGTATAAATCCACAGAACCCTTGATATTAAGTTGCTAAATTTACAGAGCTATTTCAATCCCTCTGATTGCCCCATCCATATAAAACACACAGGAACACCTAGTGCACAAGAGCATTCCATGAGCAAGTTATAGATTACGTGTTTTAGATTATGATTCACTGAATTGAATTATAGGATCATAGAATTCCAAATTGGAAGGGACCACAGGAATCAACCTGATCCAACCTCTCCTGGCAAAAGCACAGTCTTGAAAGTGATTGGGGAATCCACCACTACACTGGGGAAATTATTCTAATGCTTGATTGTTCTCACTACGAAAAATTTTCCTATGTCTAATTGGAATCTCCCCAGGAGTAACTTGTACTCATTACACCTCATTTTTTTCTTTTTTTTCAAGTAATCATATGGAGTCTCCATTTTCTCTGTAGCCTCCTTTTAAATATTGGAACATGGTGATAAGTTCTCCCCTGAACCTTCTTTTCTCAAGACTGAACAAACCGAGTTCTTTCAGCCTTTCCTCATATGGCAGGCTGCCCAGTCCTTTTATCATCTTTGTGCCCTTCTCTGGATCCTCTCCAGCCTGTCCACATCCGTTTTTGCAGAGCAGGGGCCAAAACTGAACACAGTGTTCCAGATGTGGCCTGACAATCAGTGAATAGAGTGGGACAATGACTTCTTTCTCGCTGCTGGTGCTGCCCCTGTTGATCAGGATCCTGTTGGTTTTCTTCGCCGCAGCAGCACAACGTTCACTCTTGAGCTGTTGTCCCTCAGGGCCCCCAGGTCCCTTTCCCAGAGCTGCTCCCCAGACAGGCAGATCCCAGCCTGTGCTGCACTCCTGGACTTTGTTTTCCCAGGACCTTACGCTTGCCCTTGTTGAACTTCACAAGGTTATTGTCAGCCCACTCTTCCAGCCTATCCAGGTCTTCCTGCAGGGCGGTGCTCTCTTCCAAAGTGTGCACTTCTCCACTCAGTTTCATCCCATCTTTCAGATCCCTTATGAAGACATTAAAGTGTACTGGGCCCAATACTGAGCCCTTGGGGACCCAATTTGGGACAGGCTGCCAGTTTGAAGAGGAGGCATCTACCACCACCAGGCTGACAATGCAGTTTCTCAGCCAATTCCTCACCCACTGCACAAACCACTTGCCTAGGCCATCAAACATCAGTTTCTCTAGGAAAAGGCCACAGGAAATGGTATAGAAAGCCTTGGAGAAACCTAGGAAGACAATGCCCACCCCTCACTCCCCATCAACCAAGCAGGCTGTTTTGTCATAGAAGGCAATCAGGTTTGTCAAGCACCATTGCTCTTGGGGAATCCATGCTGGTTTTCCCCAATCACATGCTTCATCTGACTTGTGATAATCCGCAGGAGAATTATATAGAGAGAGGTATTTTGCTTTCCTAACTGCATCTCTGCACACCCTGGCGATGTCCTTGTAGTTTTCAACAGGTGTACATTCACTTTTCTATCTCTGTTAAAGTTCTCTTTTGGTTTTGAACACACTCAGAAGCTCACAGTTAAGCCAAGGGGAACTTTTGCTCTGCTTACTCCCCTTACCTTCGAAGGCGATGAACTGCTTTTGTGCTTCCAGGAAAACATCCTTGGAAAACTCCCAGCACTCGCTAGCTCCTTTATCCTCCGTGGATCTCTCTCAATCGAGCTGAGTGAGCTGAAGTGTGCTCTTCCAAACTCCAAAGTTTTTGTCGCAGTACTAGCCTTCAGCATGCTCAGCCAGATCCCAAACATCACAACACTGTGATCACTGCCACCAAGGCTATCACTGAGATATTACAAAACAGCTTTTCTCCATTTGTGAGCAGCAAGTCCAGCAGTGCCTCACTCTCGGTTGGCACACCCAACATTTGTAGGAGGAAGCAGTTCCCTATGCATTTCAGAAACTTGATGAATGACATGTCAACTGCTGTATGGTTCTTCCAACGTATGTCTGAGTTCACCCATAAGAACCAGGTTCCGTTGACCTGAAGTTTGCTTAAGTGGCCCAAATATTGCTTCATTGGCCTTATCATCTTGGTTTGGAGGTCAATGGCAGATGCCTAGTGTAAGACTCCCCTTGGAAACAACTCCTCTGAGCTTGACCCAGAGGCATTCAAAAGGGCCTCCATGATCACCAGAGATGGCTATTGTACATTCAAGGTTCTCCTTAACAGAGAGCACGACTCCTCCTCCCCTTCTTCCCTACCTATCTTTACAAAACAGCCTATAGCCTATAAATTGTCCGTCACAATTCTCAAGTCACATGAGCTGGCCCACTACGTTTCAGTTATTCCCATAATACGGTAACTTTCCGGCTGCACAAGGAGCTCCAGTTCCTCACGTTCCCCAGTTGGATGTGATGATGTGAGCATTGCCGCTCTGGACCCAACCCCTCGAGTCCTTCACTTTAAAACCAGCCTCGGCAAGTTGGTCAGCCTGCTGTCAAAGATTCCCTCACCTCTTCCAGACAGTGGATCCGACCCCTCCATAACAGACTATAGTCATCAAAGAACGTCCCATTGTCATAAAAGCCCAAACCCTCATGATGGCATCAGCCACAAAGTCAGAAGTTAACTCACATCCTACATCTATTTCTGGCTGCACCCTCTCATCTAACTGTCAAAATGGAAGAAAAAGACACCAATGCTTTTCATTTAGACTCCCAGAGTTCTTTAGTTTTCCCTGATTTTAGTTTATGCTGAACTGCTTTATGGTCACTATCACAAGAACACCTAAACACTAAACTTGTCTACTCTCCAAAACAAGTTTTTATTAGAAAGGGTGTAACATATTTATAAATTGTGTTCAAGTTAATAAAAATCACTAATTTTCAGATAGAAGAGAACTTTTAATTTTATTCTAAGCATGTGAAACTCTACACTGTAAGCCTTCAAGCCTAAAAATAGTGTGATTGCCAGTCAGCCAGAAATTTAGAATGCATCCAGAAGCTCCTACGCTGCACTTGCCAGGAATGTCAAGACTTTGAAAAATCGCATATATTATAACAGTCAAGACAAACTAATCTGTAACACAAGCACACAGAACACACTCTGATTATTCATTATTGTGATGCCTGGCAGTGTCACTGCAGTTCAGCTTCCTTCTGTATTTTCATTATAAACCAAATCTGAAGAAACATTTCAGCTAAATATGCATGTCCTGGTCTACATGCCTTAAAAAAATACAGTTCAAACATGTTTGGGGATTATGACACTTAATAGTGACTGGAGAATATGAAAGGAAATGGGCAGTATCTTTTAAGTAAACAATTTCATACTGTTTTGGTGACTGAAATTCAGAGGTACCCCTGTAGTCTCAGACCAGAGTAATGAGGACTCCTCCATATGAGGGGTTTAGATCAGCTGTATTCTATTTATGGAAACAAAACATGGTGAGCTTATATGCCTATTTTTTGCTTCTAGTTATTTAATTACATTATGTTTTCACAACATGAATAAATCTCATTGATTGATCTTTAGACCACCAGGTATTCCTCCAACCAATTTCAATTGTTATTGAATACTTAGAGCACACTCTTCAATCATTTATAATGCTCTTACACTACTAGTAATCACTCTCCTCCCACTTTTAGCTGTTGGAAGAGTTGAGAAAAGATTCTGTAAAGACATTAGTAGTCTGAAAACATATTCTGTTTAGGCCTTTCTGTTTCTTGGAAAATTTCAGTCACAGAATGGGTCAGGTTGGAAGAGACCACAGTGGGTCATTTGGTAAACCTCCCTGCCCAAGCAGGGTCATCCTAGAGCACATGGCTCAGGATTGTGTCCAGATGGTTCTTGAGTATCTCCGGAGAGGGAGACCCTACAACCTCTCTGGGAAACCTGTTCCTGTGCATGGTCACCCACACAGTAAAGAAGTTCTTCCTCATGTTCAGGTGGAACTTCCTGAGCATCAGTTTCTGCCTATTGTCTCTTACGCACCACCAAGAGCCTGGCTCCATCCTCTTTACAAGCACTCTTTAGATATTGATATGCATTGATGAGGTCCCCTCTCAGTCGCCTCTTCTCGATGCCAAACAGGCCCAGCTCCCTCAGCCTTTCCTCATAAGACCAGACCCTTGACCAACTTAGTAGCTCTCTGCTGGACAATGGCATAAGTTGGAAAAAAAATTTCAAGATGGAATGCTTTTCAAACTTCTGCTGGATGTTAGGAACAAGTACTGTTTGCTGTAACACCATTTCATATATTAGTCTCATGCCAGCACACACATTCGAATTAGAAAGAGGCAACAGGAAGAAAAAGGTTGGTGGCAGTCTTGTGAGAAGACAACAGAATTAAAAACAAGCATACAGACTGTAAGATTCATATTTTGTTTTAGCAATTTCAGCTGAATGCCAGAACCTTGTCATACTTCATCTCTGGAGATGCAAAGATAACAAGTGTAGACTGAAAAAGGATGGAGAAAAAAGAAACAACAGAAGCCATGATGAGAAAAAACATTCTACTTGAAGCAGCATCAAGTGTAAAGGACTACAAGAGGGAGATGCACTCCTGTCACAATTCATAGAGAATTATACACTTAATAGCTAAAGACAGTAGTCTTAAACCTTTCCGTTGATGGTTTATTGAAGTATTTTCAGTCTCTATGAAGGCTCTATCATAAGGATCAGATATTTCTATTATAATTGAAAGCACCACATAGGTTAGCCTTCAGCTGCTAGAAAATTAAGATGAGAGACATAGCCAAAAAATCAGCAGCATAAGTTATTTATGCTTTTGCCAGAGAAGGTATTTTAGGAGATCATGAACATATTAGCGCACCTCTAGCCTAAACTGATTATTCTCACAAGATACAGACAGGCTGCACTTCTGCAATGACTGAATTAGTTTCTCAAATTATTTCAACGGTGAGGCAATAAAGCCTGTGAATGCAACAATGTATAAAAAAGTGAAAACATATGTCTCCTATAAAATCTACAACTGCAAGAATAAAGGGACAAAGATTTTAATCCAAATGAAATCACACTGGACCACTGCAAAACCATGAGACCAGGTTTACAAGGCAGAGAGGGAAACCTCAGACAATCAGAACTGCTGTTAAGCAGCCCACAGCTTGCAGTTTGTCTTGTTAGCCTCAGAGATGTTTTATGAAGTGGTAATGCAGGTAATTTTAATTCAGTATGAATGATGAAGCATGGGGTAGGTTTTTGTTCTCAAGGTCCATTTCGACTTTATATAGATCTACTCCTAGCTGATGATCGGCTTGAAGGAGAAAGCATAGGA
This sequence comes from Mohoua ochrocephala, assembly GCA_013398855.1. Taxonomy (NCBI): domain Eukaryota; kingdom Metazoa; phylum Chordata; class Aves; order Passeriformes; family Acanthizidae; genus Mohoua; species Mohoua ochrocephala. The sequence goes on from VZTA01018361.1 coordinate 55,177, forward strand.
TGGCAATGGTTATCCACACCCAACAGGATAAAGTCCTGAGTGACCTCATCTGTCCCCACCACTGACCCTGCTTCGAGCAGGAAGCTGAGTCAGAGACCTTGATGTCCCTCATTCTACGAATTTATTCAGTTTCTTTAACTGTTAACTTAACAGTTTATTAATTGTTAATCTTTTAAGATAAAATTAGAAAGAAAATAAGCAATTTCTTTCATTAAAGCTTGCCATCACATAATAATATATGTGCATTCCAAATATAAAACAATGGTGTTTAACAGTTTTTTGTCCCAAAACAAGTTAATTTTCCTCAAATAACCCATATCCTTTCTAGGACTTGTGAGAAGGGAGAGTTCCACAGAAGAACACCACAGATGCAGGGTGAAGCAGACGCTACTGAAAGAAATTACACTGCAGCAATGAATACTGGAGCACAACTGAGATCTTGCCACATGAGATAAATGCAATGGTTATACTTTTGCATACAGTTTCATCTGTACAGTACCTATATATCTCCATACAAGTACCTACATATCTCTATAGCAAGTTATAAAATACTGCTGCATTTATGGAATTGTACTAAAAGCCTCTCACTTTAAAATCCCAATATTTTAACTTAATAGCAGGAGCATGTACCTCCTACACAAACTTGTAATTCCTAAAATGTTAATTTTAATAGCAGATTCTGTTGCACTGTAAGCATCACAGTTAAGTCAGATTTCTCTTACCGCTCTAGCTACAAAACTATTTACTCCCAAATACATGTTTTTTACATGCAGAGGCCTGTAACTATAAGAGCAAATGTGTCATCTCAACTTCTAGTACACGTGGCAGAGATTGTAGAAAGAATGAGCATTTTTATTAAAGATGCCAAACATTTGTAAAGATAACTTGAAATAAATAACTGGAAAATGACAGGGGGCCATCTGAGAAGAAAGGTATCAAAAAAATTGTTTACTTTAATAACCATATGCTCCAACAGTCACTATGATTTGCTGTGGGAAAACTTCAGTAAAAAAGCCTCCACATGTGAATGACCCAAACTGCTTAGTCAAAGAAGGACAGCATGTATGCAAAGCACCCAGAGTTAGCCACAGTTTTAAAATTATGTGTCTAGATTCTCACATCCCGCTCCTCTTTATGCAGTTTTTGAGAATTGTTTTAAAGG
>VZTA01018361.1:56344-72111 GCA_013398855.1 Mohoua ochrocephala
TGGGGGGGAGAACAGACACAAAAAGGCACACAATAAAACAAAATAACACACACTTTACTAGAACAAGGACTAGAAGCTTAAATTCCTAACAGAAAAATCTGAGAGCAAGTAGGGCAGGCAGAACAAAAAGCACATCCCTCCCTTTGTTCATTGTGTCCTTGGCAGACAGACCCACACTTCCAGCCAAGTCTAGTATTTTCTGAACAGCGGCAGCCTCTGCTCAACTACACCAGTCCTTCAGAAGCTCCCTCTGTCCCCTCTGAGAACTGGCTGCCTGTTCCCAGCTCCTCACCACAGCCTTGCAGCCCCTCAATGAGCCCTGGGCATCTGCAGCTCCCTCTGCAATTCTCCTTTTGCCACACTTTAGTGGTTTCTCAGTCCCTTAACCCCTAAGCAAGCTCTCATGGGAAGAAGCAATTTCTGCCTCCACCTATCCCTGTCTTCAAAAGAAGAAGCTAGTCATGATGCCTTTTGTTCACTGCTATTGATTTTGATACTTCTTAGGCAATTTTTAGGTTTTACATAAAGGATCAGACCCATGGCTTGCTTAACACAGTACCCTCCTCAGGAACAGATACATCAGAAGCAGTTGCGAGAACCACATGGCACAGCAGCTCAGACTAGAAAATACCTGGTTAGAAGACAAATGTTACTTTCATAGTGAAAGAATGAGAGTTCCATTAGGACACTTATTAAAAAGGCAAAAACCAGGCAGACATAACAAGAACTACTGCCAGGAATACAGCTCAAAACCATTCAGATTAGAATCAATAAAAAGTGATTACCAGAATCCAGTTTAATAAAAAACTATTTTCTGACTCTTGAAATCTTCCACAAAAGCATCCAATCTGGATTTTGAAATACATTTAATTAAACAACGTATTGGTTTAACCATGGAAACATTATGCCTGTGCTACATCAGAAGCCAAGACGAACTAAAAAATCTCCCTTTAAAAGTTTATCTCCAGAAGACTTTATTTATCTTTGTTCCTTATAGCAGGAAACCATTTTAGATTCTGACATATAGCATTTACAAACCTTCCAGAATACTTTCTCTTTAGTACAGATACTGAAACCCTTTTTGGCATTTTTCTAGTATTGGCCCCAGCAACATCTTAGAAAATTGAAAGCTATATTTCTACTATGAAGTGAGATAGAAGCAAACACCTGCCCCTTTTGAAAGTGGAATTTTAAAAGCAATTTGGATTTACATTCTTCCTGAGGGAAAAATTAATAAGCTGACTTTTCTATGATGTTCATATGCATCCCCATTCATAGCTAGAACTAGGTATATCCTTAAAAGTAGGTACATGCTTAGGGCAAGAAATTGCCATGAACAAAAAATACTTATTTTTAGAAACGAGTAGTCCTGTTGAACAGGATAATCATAACTCCTGCTTTTCTCAGCAACAGGAACATGAAATCCAGGTTTCCATCCCAGATCCCTTCTCAGTCTCCTCCCCACTGTTGTACAAGAGAAATGCAATTTCTCCTATGCAGACAAACAGCCTTAGGCAGGTTACGATGTTACATCTCTTCTAATTAACTTCCTCTTCAAGATAGCCAACTCAGATGTCCACAATGCCTCATCTGAGTTTTTCCACACATATTGGTTTTTTGTTAATTAATCTTCTCCAAATCCACAATAAATGTGCAGTACTCCTTGAGAAGTAAAGTCCTTGACACTGGGCTCAGAATCACACCACATCCCCTATCCATGTAACAACACTACATCTTCCCTGTTATTCTCCATTCCACACAGTTTGCTTTGTGAAGCTTCTCTTGGAGGTCGTCCATGACATACAGATCCCATTCCTAATCTCAAGCCACCGTGTTGCACACACAGTCAAACAGCCTCCATTTAAGCATGCACTGTTGGTTTTTTTCAGTGTCGAACCAAGCCTGTCTTTTTTTGTCCATTTATTCTTTCCTGTTAGTTCTGAAATTCTTCAGAACACTATTACCTGCCTCATTCGGCCAAACTTGTCAAAGTGTTGCCAGTAGTTCACGGGAGGTGACACGTACTCCCTATGCAGCGCTGCATAATGAGGCCACACCTGGAATAGCAGGGGCAGTTCTGGCCTCCTCGGCAAGAGGGAAACATGGACATAGTGGAGACACTCCAAAAGGCCATAAGGATAATGAAGGGACTGGACTTTCTCTCCTGTGGGGAAAGGCTGAGAGAGCTGGGACTGTTCAGCCTGGAGATGAGAAGGCTCAGGGGACCTCATCAATGTATGGAAGTTCCTGACGGGAGAGTATAAAGAGGATGGAACCAGGCTCTTCACAGTGTTTCTAAGTGACAAGACCAGAGGCAATGGACACAAACTGAAACACAGAAGGTGCTGTGCCAACAGCAGGAAACATTTTGTTACTTAGAGTGGCTGAGCACGGGCACAGGTTGCCCAGAGAGGTTGTGGAGTCTTGCCTCCTCTGAGATACTCAAAAGCCATCTAGGTGTGGACCAGGGCAATATGCTCTGGGTGACCTGGCTTGAGCAGTGGGATTGGACCAGATGGCTTCCACAGGCTCCTTCTAACCTCAACCATTCTGTGATTCTGTGGTTATTAGCGTCTTTTTCAGATCATTAATAACCATAATTGAGTTGTGCAGTTACTATACTTTCACCCAGAAAGAGCCTATTTCTACTAACTTCCTAACAGTAGATGACACAATTGACAGCAGCCTTTTCACTCTAACAAATGCTTAAAGCTTAAGAGCAATTGACAAGAAGCTGTTTTTGAGGCATCTTTCTTTGTAATATTCACGATGCATTCAAAAACATGCAAATCAAATAGCCTGTAAATCATAAAGGCAATTATGGACAATTTCAGAAAACAAATCGAAGATAAGGTTCAGAAACAATCTGGAGAAGTAGGAGTTGACAAATCAAAATACAAGTAAACGCTATAAGATATTAAGTTAAATGATGCTTAGTCATATTTAATAATTATCCACTGAGAAAAATTTAGCATGGGTAAGATTTTTTGAAACTGGAAAGAAAGGGCTACATTTCTTTAGGACATTGTCTAAAAGTAGAAAGGGGAACTCAGAAAATCAAGGACCCTTGAACTTGAAACCAAATACTATAAAGAGTTTTGTTGGCTTTTTACAGTGTATGTATTTATAAACACCTAGAAGGTAAACAGTGCAACACAACTGAATCTAAAGCTTGTCCAGAACAAGTACAACTTGATTACATGACTGCAACGAGCAGATGTGGCCTGCCACAAGAGCATGACTGCCACCCATGATCAAACCTATCCTTAGCACAGCCAGTGTGAGGAACAGCTGGGACAAAGTCAATTTTCTTCCTAGTAGCTGGCACAGTGCTGTGCTTTGGATTTAATGGGAATAATGTTGATAACACACTGAAGTTTTAATCGTTGCTGAGCAGTGCTTACTCCAAGTCAAGGACTTTCCAGTGACTCGTGCTCTGCCAGTGAGGAGGTGCACAGGGAGCCGGGAGAGAACACGGCCAGGGCAGGTGACAAACCAGTCAAAGGGATATTCCATAGCATAGAGCATCATGCTCAGCATAGAAACTGGGGAGAACTGGCTCCGGGGACCGATCACTGCTCAGGGACAGGCTGGGCATCGATCAGTGGGTGATGTGCAATTGTACCGTGCATCACTTGTTTCTCTGCAATTTTATTTCCCTCTTTGTCTCCCTTTCTTATTAGTACTGCCTGGTACTTAGTTGCTGGCTATGGTTAAACCACAACACACAGGTATGTATACAGCCAGTTAGTCTGTCTTAATCCTAATATTTGGGCTGCTGGAGAATACCAACCAAAATCCAAATTGTACCCAAAAAAAAGTATTGATGAAATACTATCAAATCATAAGGATGTATCAGATATCATTCCACTAACTCAAACCTACGAAAACAACAGGAAACATTCAAATATTTTGGTAACAGTAAGTACACTAATTAAATCTTCAAGTAGACATTACATTATAAAAATCACAAACACTCAGTTGACCGGGAAACCTTGGGAAAAAAATTAAGAAAGGTTTAAAAGCCTCAAATGGAGCTGAATTAAGTTACGTGCAAAGCACAATTTTGGCTGTAAATAATCAACCATAAAAATCTGTAATGGAAACCAACTATTAGGCAGCATTAGAGCAGGAAAGGATCCATGGAAAGGAACAGCATTGCTAAACAGACAGAATAAGCCTTTTACTCTGCTTAGCATTACAAATACCTCAACCTGTTTTGAGAAGCACATCTCCAAATGACATAGAACAACTGGAAGAATTCCAAATGCAGCTACACAAAAAAAGGAAAGAGGCCTTGAAAACACAACCTAAGAAGAGATTTAAATAGACTTGTTCAGGGTTTACTGGACTGAAAGAAGACAATATAAATAGAAGATTCCTGCAAACACAAGGGAATACACTTCCCTACAAAGAGGAAAGGGGCTCAAACTACAGATTATTTAGGTCAAACTCGGGCTAATTTCTAGGGCAACCTCACTGCGAGCATAGCTAAACACCTGTACAGGTCGCCTAACAAGATCAGAAACTCTGTAAAATTTTTTTATTATTTTTAAAGGTTTCAAACTGACTTTGATCAGAGGTCCAGATTAACTCTCAAATCCCTTTCAGCCTCCATTTTCAGAATTCTATATTGGATTTTGTTTACCAAAGACATATTTTTCAAAATGAGAGAAAAGGAGTCTGCCTAAAAAATTCTCCAGTACATAGATGAAGAGACATCTGTATTTAAAGTATTTATAATTTAAAGTCTGTTAAGAGGTCGGATGCAATAGGCAGGAAAAACAGCTGTGGGAGCCAGTCAAGACACTGATGATCTGGCAAGACAAACTCAAGTACAGGAATGAGACACACCCACGGGAGCTGTTTTTGTGTCATGCCATTCATTTTGTGTCATACCATACTCAAATTTCTTTTAAATGCTTCCAATCTCGTCAAACCAAGGTTACGTTTGCCGAAAAGATTTCACATTATAGCCATGTACTTGGTTTTGAACACATTCTATACGTTAAACTTTGTTTGATTAGGAGTTCAGCTATGCTGTGAGGGCGGGCAGTCTACACCTCCCTTATCTCCTGATCCATGCAAACAAATATTTTCAAGTGAGGATGAGCCTTTAGCACCAGTAAATTCAGAAGCCTTTATTTGGCAAGAGAGAGGTAATCTACAACATCTTTTTCTATCTTCTAATTTACAGATTGTTCAAATATTTTGTGTATTAAACTTGTTTGCAATCAGTCACAGAACACATCATTAAATGCAAAAAAAAAAAAAAGAGAAAGCAGTGTAAAAAATGGAACTGAGCTGAAGCTCTCACCCACACTTTTTTCCCTTCTATATGTATCGCCTTTACTCTACATGTTTGTCTCCTTGAAAAGCCAGATGTAGCATTTCTTATTAATTCCTTTGGGAAAACAGGGACTGCAAGAAAGCAGACAGAATTTCTGAAGAAATGCAGAAATCCAAAGACTATGCTCAGAATAATGGATTTCTTAACTTCCATAAATGGGGAAAAATACTGAGCAAGATGCAAATCTCATAATAGAACTATAATTTGATTCAGCACCATCCCAAATGGAGATACAAAGCTTGTGGCCAAAAGCTACATCGACAGCAATCCACTGTAAGGCAAGTTATTTCTAAAATTTTCATTAAAAAAAACCCAGTTGTGCATATATACCTCGGGGACAGGTATAGAGAAGTTGTGGATTAAGAACCTGAGTTACATTCCATCAGAAGCTTTGTCCCTCCTCCTCAAGCAGAGATCTTGGACTCTGCAGCAGAACTGCACCCACACATTGATTCTCACAAGACGTGCCCTGATGAGCACAAGCAAGAAAGAGGAAGACAGACAAGCATGAAAATAGATGAAGGCTTCTTCCTTCAGAAAGGCACTTCCAGAAATGTTAATCTGTTGACAAAGGTCTTATTGTTTTCTGCTTTCCAGTAACTCAGAGAAGACAGTGTAGGAAGAAATGGAATACTGTTTCTAGTCTACTCCTTACTTCGGCTGGTTTCTTCATAGTCTACCTAGTCTATCAAAGGGTATAAAAATAAAAACCAAAGTAATACACTTATATACAGAAACTTTCTTTGCTTTTAAGGAGAAAAGAAAAGAAAACCAAAAACACAAACAAAAAACCCCCCACGTTTACTTGAAAATACTTTTGATATTCTCCAGTTCAGGAAAAAAACCTTCAATTTTCAATTAACATTTTCATACCAACAGATCCTGAAGAATCAATCTCTTTCTCAAGTCTAAGCTCATCTAAAAGGAAGGTGTCCACTTGTTTCATTTTAAATAGTGACCTCCACATTAGTAGTTGGTCAGTTGGTCACTTTCTGCACCCTGTGTTTTGGACAGCTTTGTGTTCCAGTGGAACACAAATGCTCTCTTACTATGTAGAAATATTTCCTATGGATTTGGAGCTCTCTTTATGCAATCTCTGGAAAATACATTTCATTGTATTTATCTAGTTCAAACAGCAAGAAGATTGACATTTCATGAATAATACGGCATCTTTCATTCCTGCAGCCAAGTAATCTCCAAAATAGCCCATGATGTTTAAAGGGTAAAGCTACTACTTCCCTTTGAGAAATTAAATCACCCATTCCCCCAAGATTTAGTCAGAAAGCACAATGCAAAGATTTTTTTAAAAACTCACAACTATATTGGTAGAAAACAGCAACACCTACCGAAGTCCCTATGTACACTAATTCAGTCAGAGGTCCTGTTCCCAACTTGGTTTTCATGCTGTCCTTCCCTCTGCTTAGAATTTGGAATACTGAACTATGTCAGACTGTAAAACAACAATAAATGCCCAAGGATTTGCATTTCGTGGTTGTTTGTTTTGGGAGGTTTGGGGCTTAGTTCTGGGGTGAGGCTTTTTGGTTGGGGTTTTTTGGTTTTCATTTGGTTTTGGTTATTTGTTCGTTTGTCTGGTTTTTTTCCACAATCAAGATACCCTAGCAAGGAAGATTATCTCAAAATGATCTTTCAAAAGATCCCTAAAGGAAATGAGATTCTGATAGATGCTGTGACAGCATCCTGTATTTGACAGAGTAGTTAATCCCCTGGAAAAGAACAGGAGCATTAAAATAATTTGGAAGTAGCAGGCTCTCTAATTAATATCATCCAGCACAAAAGCCTGAAAGAGACATACAGAAAATTCTTTCCTATCTGAAGCTGAAAAGGCCTTCCTCTGCCCAGACTTGAGCAGACACAGAAAAACACAAGAGCATGAAGTACAAACCAGCCAGACAAATATCATCAGTTCAAATTTAAAAAAAAATTGAACACACCCTTCAAACTGAAAAGCAGGGAAGGGTAGGGTAGTTCACACACACAGAAGGTCAAGACACCACACAATGCTCTACATAGAGGCAGGAGAGGCAAGCAGAAGGAAAACAGCAAGGAGTTGCACCAGTTCACAAGAATGCAAGAACCATTAGGTCCGGCTACCGAAAGGGAATCCTGAGCGTACAGAAGAATGGTAAAGTTTGGGCTGTAGGACACATCAAGCCCACAAGACATGGGTGAAGGCTTTGAAAGCATCACAGATTTAGAATGATCAGTACTCTCTTCACTTAGCTTCCAATTTTCATGACATGCAAAGAAAATTATCTTTAAAAAAGTCAAATTTATGTCCAAGCTGATTGGTTCAATCAGCCAATTTCAAATGCACAAGTATAGCATTGGCTTCCATTCATTGAGGAATTGAAAACAAATAAAATGAAACCAACTACATACAGCCCATTATGTTCTTCCATTGTTAAGAACCAAAAGGAACCAGAAAAGGACTGAACTGTAGAAGAACAACTCACAGGATCACAGAATGGCTTGGATTAGAAGGCACCATAAGGACCACCTGGTTCCAGCCCCCTTGCCATGGGCAGAGACACCTTTCACTAGACCAGATTGCTCAGTGCTCCATCCAGCCTGGCCTTGAACACTTTTGGGGATGGGGCATCCACAACTTCTCTGGAACTGTTCCAGGACCTCATCACCCTTACCGGGAAGTATTTCTTTCTTATATCTAATCTAAACCTCTGCTCTTTCAGTTTAAAGCCATTTTTTCTTGCCCTATCATTATGTGCCCCTGCAAACAGTCCTTTGCTATCCTGCTGGCCCACCTTTAGGTACTGGAAGGTGCTCTAAGGTCTCTCTGAAGCCTTCTCTTCTCCAGGCTGAACAGCTTCATCTCTCTCAGCCCAGCTTCATAGGAGTTCTCCATCTTCTGATCACCTTCATGGTCCCCCTCTGGACTTGCTCCAACAGTCTGATGTCCTTATGTTGGGGACCCCAGACCTGAATGCAGCATTCCAAGTAGGGTCCCATAGGAGCAGAATCGGCCCCTTGACCTGCTGGCCTCGCTTCTTGTGATGCAGCCCAGGATATGACTGGCTTTCTGGGCTGAAAGCGCACGTATGCTCAGCACGAGCTGGCACCCATCACACAACACCCCTGAATCCTTCTCAAGGCTACTCTCGATCCACTCTCCACCCAGCCTGTACTTGCTTGGGATTGCCCCGACCCAGGTGCAGGTCCTTGCATTTTTCCTTGTCGAACCTCACGAGGTCTGCACGAGCCCACCTCTCAAGCCTGTCCAGGTCCCTCTGGATGGCATCCCTTCCCTCCAGCAGTGTTGGCTACAACACAGTTTGATGTCATTGGCAAACTTGCTGAGAGTGCACTCAATCCCATAGCACTAGACCCAGTACAGATCTCTGAGGGACACCACCCATCATGGCTCTCCATTAGGACATCGAGCCACTGACCACAGCTCTTTAACCCCATTAATAGTAAAACACAGACCTGATCTTTGGAAATCTGCAAATGTCTTCAGGTATTGTTTTAGAATTAAAAAGATAAAAGCAAAATCAAACATACTAAAACCAGTATAGCGTCAGATGCAGAAATCAGGCAAATGAATAACATGGCTAGAAACACTTCTACAAAAGCACATTTGGATTGTTTTGAAGCTGGTAGACTTAAGTAGCTTAATAGCTTTTCTTAAAGAAAAACACTCTGGTGTTTGCTTTCCAGAAGAAATGTTCCTTGTACTTAGAAAACAGCCTATTTCATACAGAAGCCAGCTGCTCTTACCACAAAGACTAATGGCATTCCAGGCTGTATTAGGCAAAGTGTTGCCAGCAGGTCGAGGGTGGCAACCCTCTTCTCTGCTGGGCACGGGTGAGGCCACATGTGGAATGTTGGGGCCAGTGCTGTGTTTTCCAGTACAAGGGAGGCATGGACATACTGGAGAGAATCCAGTAAAGGGCCACTAGGATAAGGGACTGGAGCATTCTTCTTATATGGAAAGGCTGAGAGAGCTGGGAGTGCTCAGCCTGGAGAAGAGAAGGCTCAGGGAGATCTCACCGATGTGTGCAAATACCTGAAGGGAGGCTACATAGAGGATGGAGCCAGGCTTTTTTCCATGGTGCCCAGTGACAGGAATGCGCCCAGAGGCAATAGGCAGAAACTCAAACACAGAAGGTGCTCTCCAAACAGCAGGAAACACTGGCAGAAGTTCCCCAGGGGCACTATGAACTCTCCCTCCTCAGAGATATTCAAAAGCCATCTGGACATAGTTTTGGACAACTGGGTCTAGGTTGCCCTGCTTGAACAGGAGGGTGATCTCTGGGAGGTTTCTTCCAACCTCAACCAATCTCAAATTCTGCAAACGCTTTTCAGGCTGTTACAACTAACACAAGAGATTATTTCAGAAAATGCACATCACAAAACCAAGACTTGCTCTCATATGAGTCAATCCAGAACCCCAAGCTCAGAACTTTGCCATTAGAAAATAATATGCTGACAGAGCAGACTAAGCAATCAGTTGCTGCAGGGGAAGGCTCACTGCTGAGCCTTTAACGAGAACTGTCTGGCTGAACTGAGGCTACCATCCATTTTCTCCCTCTGCCTCCTGAGATCTCTTGGCATCTAAAGCATCCACCAACCAGCATGCATCTGGCAGGAGTCCCATTCTGGAATCCCTCAGGCTCTCAGAGATAGGGTATTCTGAACGTCTCTGGCAAAATGAATCAATATTTCCATTTGCAAAAGATTCCCTTTAACAGAGAATCCTTAACTGAGCACTCTGATAGTTCAAGGATTGCCTGCTGAAGTTACCCAATGACAACGTCTGATTACTCAAGTATAAGAGAACAGGTCAGGACAACCATGAATACACAAAGTCCATAATTCAAGCACCAGTTATTCTGTTTGGGTTGTTTGGTCTCCTCTTTCCCACTCCATCTTCTCTCAACTGCATAATGAACCACAGTCTGCATGAGTTACCTGTTAATCACTACCTACTACAGTTCTTAACACAGAGGCAGGCAGGAACAGAGCAAGAATTTTCACAGCGAAGGAGAGGAAAGGAAAGTGACCTAATACAGGTTGCTCAGGTATCTGCTCAGTGACTTGACCAAATGCCATTTCAAACATATGTCATCACTTTTCATGTCCTGTGGCATGAAAACGGAGGCAGTGTATCCAGAACAAACTGGACAGTGTCACAATGTTCCTATGTGTTTGCAGAAGATGGAGAAAAAGCACAATTAAGAAACAGAAGCTATTTTCTGATCGATCACATGTTATCACTCTGATTGTGAGAGAGTAGGGAAAGAAAATCCAATATGTGATTATGAAACACTGGAGAAATACACTACGGATAGATAATAGTTTCATTTCACAATGAACACAAGCACACAGCAGGTCATTACCATCCTGGTAATATACTTTAAACAAATGTCTATCAGTGCTGACTTGAAGAATAAGTTTACAAGAATTATACCGAATAATGGATGTTCTTACATCAGTTAACACCTACAGCAGAAGACTTAAAAGATTAAGAATTATTTTATTTCTTCATTGATTCTGCTCATAAACACAAAGTGGTGATGCTTGTAAGGAACTGATGTATTAGCAAACACTTTCACTGCCCATTTTACCAGTTTCAGAAAGCATTACTTACCTCATTTCATTATTATTAACTGCCAAAATATATGGGGCAAAAGGATTTCTTTTACCATAAGAACTGGTCAGGGACTGCATCTGATATCTGTGTGTTTGAGTTTATGTTGTACTTCGTATTTCAATTCTCGTTCATAAGAGGATGATGTTTAAAAGCAGAAATAATTTCATATTCCTGAGGTAACTGCACTTCTGCACTGTAGAGGGAATACTTTCACAGGATCTTTGAAAAATGCACTGAGTAGTTATATGAGTAGAAAAACATGGCTGGCACAACAAACTAAACATTCTGCTTCTAGATGTCTTAGGCTCCTCCTTCTATTTATACAGATTGTGCCACATACACTAATTGTTCAAACAGGAAGCATGGAAAAAATACCAGAGAAACTAACCAGCCTCCAAAAGCCCAATACTTTACATCAAACCAACATCAGAATAAAGTTTTATTTTATCACACTTTTCAGAAGCCACCCATGAGTAAAGTTTTGTTCTCGCATTCAAAAGCCTCAGCTTTTTCAGTTTGGAGATATCCTATCTGGACACAAATGTTGATACTTCAGACATTCATGTAAAACACAGCAAAAGCTGTTATTCTGCTTTCCAGCAGCTAGGATTCATGAAGCCATTGGCTTCTGACTGCAGCTCTGATAGCAGCTTAGTAGTAAGGCCCTCACACTCTCCTGGAAAGCTCCCTCAGGTACAGTAGTAGAATATACCACATCATGGTCACACAGACTGAATTTTCATTTTTTTATCACATAAAATGGTAAAACTTACTGTGGGGACAACTCTTAAGTCATCACAATTACACTGCTTACATAAATTTCTAAAGCAAACCTTTCAGTGAACCTACTACAGTCAGGAGAACTGAAAACCATCACCCTCAAAACTGCAGTTTTACATTAATGTCCTCTCTCTGCAGAAGAATGTGCCTACAGTATGTACTGGTCAGCTTTTCAGAGCACCATGGCCATGCAGAGAAAGAGATCCAAAGGAGCCTGGACTCTTGTTTCATTACAACTGGAGACGAGTGGATACTGCTGATCAATGAGACCTCACTCCATCTTGTAGGGGAAAAAAAAAGATTGCTTTATAGGTTTTTTCTTTTGTTATAATACATTTACCAAGTTTTAGCTGACATCTGTACCCCTTACGTAGGGAAATGGTAAAATTTTACTATTTAATCTTACTGTATGCATACCACCTCACTTACACCTCACAAGATGTCCTTAAAGCACTCAGGAGATTAATATTATTTGAAGACAAAGAGCTCTCTACAGAAACAGGAATACCTACCACTAAAAACAGCACTCAGTATCAAAGCCAGAAGACAGTGATTAGGCACATGGATGATGACACAGCATATATTAAACATGGTATCACAAATGGACACTATGGCAGAGGGAAGCAAAGAGGAAAGCCTCGATGAGCTGAAAAGTCTGACACTTACTGAAGAGTTTCCAGGATGCAGGATTTAAAACAGACACTCCTAGAAAGAGCAGAATACCGAGAAAAAGAAAGCTGCCCATGTGACTCTGGTTTAAAATGGTGCATTACTTGTATGCATTGTGCATTTCCATGTGGTATGATCTATTAATAAAACAGATTATTCACTCTTTAAGTAATCATACACCAAATTACCCAGAGCTTCCTTTTGCAAGCCTACTGACTTAACAGTTCCTGTTGTGCCTGTGATGAGTAATGACTGCAAGAACTGCTTAGCACTCGGCTATACTAAGTATTTTTTATTTCAGTATTATCCAGTTTTGAAGATTAACACCATGCTACATTGTCTAAGGTACTTCCATCTTCTTACCAGATGTAAACACCCAGCAAACCTGTTAAAGGACCACATAGCTAAAATTTCCTAAAATAGAAAAAAGAACACCAAAAGTTCAGATTTAAGATATTAATCACAGAGCAATTTACAGTACCCATCTTTATTTACACACTTCTCTTCCAACATAACCCAATGCAACTTTTAAACAAAGTTTGAAATTTACTGTTTTAAAACAGTAAGCTTCCCAGCTAAAAACTATGTCAACTGCCACATAAGGAAATTGGATTTCTTGCACATAGCCCTCCTGAAAGCAATTTGTCCACACTGAAGAGAGTACAAGTAAATCAACTGCACACCTTCTCATAGCATCATGGAAAATGGTGAGTTGAAAGGGATCCACAAGGACCATCAAGTCCAACTCCTGGCCCTGCACAGGACCATCTCCAAGAGTCACACCATATGCCTGAGAATATTGTCCAAATGCTTCTTGAACTCTGTCAGGCTGGTGCTGTGACCATTTCCCTGGAGAGCCTGGTCCAGGGCCCAACCACCCCTTGGGTGAAGAACCTTTTTCTAATATCCAACCTAAACCTCCCTGACACAATTTCAGGCCATTCCCTCAGGTCCTGTCACTGGTCACCAGAAAGAAGAGATCAGTGCCTGCCCCTCCTCCTCCTCTCACAAGGAAATTGTAACTGCAGTGAGGTCTCCCCTCAGTCTCCTCTTCTCCAGGCTGAATAGACCAAGTGACCTCAACCACTCCTCATGTGGCTTCTCCTCAAGATCCTTCATCATCTTTGTCAAGAAGAAAAGGAGGGATTGCTTGCTTGAATACTGGAAGAACATTTGTCTTCAAACATAACTGAAAAGTTAATTCAAAGTAAAACCAACTTGCAGTGACAAATACTCCCTTTGACATTTCTTGATTACTCAGCCTGGCTTCCACCTGTTTCTACTGACTTAAAGACACAAGACTTCTGTACTTTTTCTTGGCACAGTCTTTGTTTCATTTGCCCTCATCCCTCTTTTTATTATTGATGCTATGTCTTAGAGAAAAGGATAGAAAGACATGCTACTACTTGTTGCCTAACATGATCTCCTCCTACCAAATTAACTGTCTCAATTACAGCTGGTTTGTTTCACTTTAAATTGAAATGAGCCTGATAAATTTAAGTTAATAATACCAAATCTGGACAATTGTTCAGTGAGGGAAAATTAAAGCATAAAAAGCTTTTGTGCAAGTTCAGACCAGATGAGAAAACTAAGCTGCATGAAGTCACCTCAAATAAATTTTAACCTATAATAGACACTGAAGCAAGACACCAAAAGGAAATGGCTAGCATGCTTATGACAACTGGAACTATTCAGGATCATGACAGTACTAAGGAAGACTTGGGTTTCACAGAGCATCATGCTCTAGCTGATCCTGCTCTGAACAGGCAGGGTGGGAGTTAGAAACATTTCCCTCCTCAGCTATTCTATTCTGTGATCTCGTCTTTAACTTCCAGTAAAGACATTTGATATGCAAAACTGATCAGCTTTAAAAGCTATATGAAACTTAACATCTTAATTTTTAAATCCAGCGTCTCAATTAAAGATGTTTGTATTTTTTAAATATCAATGGTTTTTATTCACATCCACCTTCCCATATAGAAAAAAACCCCACAAACAGAATTTTTGTGGTTTGCTGTGCATTGCTATCAAGGGCCATGATCTTTTAGCTCCACTTTGTACACCATCACTTGCAGTTCTGCAGGCAAAACTGACTTGCCTAACTTACAGCCAGCAGTTTCATTAAGAACAATGAAATTATTGTTTGCTGAGCTTGTCATAATTAGTCAAGTGAAATTTGTCTCAAATGCAAGATATTTCACCAAAGAATAAAAAAAAATAAATGTAAAAGTATGCTCTTAGAGAAGAAAATTTACTATAACACATGGTACCCTTGCATGTAATCTCTCTATCCCAAACACCACTGGCTCAATTCAGTCAATGCCATGCAACCAGAATTTTTAATCAGCTCTTATTAGCGGCTGTCTTTGCCAGGAGCTGAAGAAGAACATAGCTTTCACTGAACTCTTCTAGGTACAATTTATTCTGCCACTTCATTTTGTGGGGAGCCTGATTTATTTGACATCAATAGTTTGTTGAGGTAATAAACCATGCAGCAATGATACCATGACTCAGAGCTCATTTGCTAACAGTCAAGTTGCTTGGCAGCATGACAGGCAGAGTAATGTGCCTTGAAGAAGTATCTGTATAGATGCCACAGCTTTCAGAGATTACCAAACAAATAGAGCCCAAAAACATGACTTTACTCTATCAGTTTTGTTTTGATTGATTGATTGTGCTCAGCTTCACTTTGAGCACAAAGATTAAAATTAAAAAAAAAAAAAAATCTCTGCACGCCAAAAAGCTACTCCATCACAACAGATTTCTAACACACCCAGGCAATTTTACACTACTGCTTCCTTCCAAGAAGGGGTTTGTCCTCTACACGCTTACAGAAACCAAGTACACAGTGTAGGAAGTAAGGGAACCCTCCTTCAGGTAAACACCAATACTGAAAGTATAGCTACACTTCATACAATAGAAGTCCAAATTTTTTTTCACCTGCATTTTCAAGTGTGATGAAAGAGGTTTTATATGCCAATGGCATTATTTAAAATCCCTGTTCTCCTGAGAACTCTGTCCTTTTAAGTAACATCAGCAATCAAGTGAAAAATAAAATAAAACTTCAAAAGGGAGGTGGGGATTTAACAAACAGACCGATTTAGACTCTTCTCTCTGGAAAGACAAAGTATATAATCAGATTTTTTCCTAGTTGCATTAAGGCAGCATATGTCTTTTTTGTACCAAACCAACTGAGAAGACTACAACACTTCAAAAATGCCCATGCATTGTTGTTTATAATCTTTTTCAGCCCCTCTACTTAAGCATCAACCTTTACAAATCTGCAGACAATAGATAATTCCTATCTTTCTTTCTCCCTATACATCTATAGGGACA